>OMNW01034937.1:0-38247 GCA_900303245.1 Selene dorsalis | reverse complement strand
GCAATGTTATATGGCAATGACGTATGTAAACAACTACAACTAATTACAAAATGAATGATCTTAATACATCTGTGACCATAAATTGGCCTAATTTGCAAAATAAAGTGTACTGCCTTATAACCTGCTTGCTCTATTTAAATTAAGCCTGTTTTACACAGCAGTTGTCCTCATCATTGTGATAGCGTGAGTACATTTTGTCTTGTAATACAGACCATGACAGTGGTCATGGTCTGTAAAAACGGTATTCTTGTGTACACTTAAATGAAGCTGCTGGTGGGATCTTTATTGATGTCACTCCAGTGTAAATACGCACATGGACAGAGTACAGTGTATAATCCAGTATCCTTTATTAAATGACTGTTTGCGGGTCAATCTACACAAATCCTGTACAGAAACACGGATTACTGCTGGTTTTCAATCAGTCCAGTCTCTGCTGGTGCAGTGTGCTTGGCAGAGAGAGATGAATGAGAAAGTGGAAGCAAAAGCAACTAAAAACCCATGGTACATCACAGATACTTAAAAACACACCCTCATAACATAACCATACATACAGGGAAACACAATACAAACACAAAAACACACACACAAAAAAAAAAAGATCTGTGCATTTCCAGCACACAGACTGTCACTTAACTGCAGACCACAGAGTTGTGTTTGGGTTTCAACAATCTGTTGATTTGCACTTCTGTTTGGATGCAATCTGAAGAAGCATACAACCATGCTGTCCAGAGTTTGAACCAGTACCTGGAATATTCTGTGTTTGTGATTATAATATTTCTCAGATGAAGCTCTTTGCACATGGCTGAAACGTTACCTGTCTTCTGAATCGTGTCTACATCTCATAACATTTTCTTCATTCCTCCAATGATGAACTACACATTCTGTGGATGGTTCCAAGTCAGTGAAATTTGATCTAAGTATTGTGTTGGGGCTCATCTTGAACCTTGGCGTTCCTGGAGAGCACCACAGGCCACACAGTCTCCAGCACGACTCAAACGCAGCTGTCCCCGCTCTGGACACGCTCAGCAAGGGGTTGGGGACTTGGTAGGATAGCAGGCCTGAGAAGGTTAAAAATAGCCAAGGCGGGGAGATAGTTAGGGTTAAATGTTTATGGTTGCAGTTGTTATCCTACAGAGAGAGGGGAGAAGTAGTGGAAGAGTAGGTAAGGCATGGGCCTCAGTTAGACTCTGTTCACATACTTAGACAGAGATATGGGAAGCTAATGGTTTTTAGCTGGGCAGGGGATAAATGGGTACAGAGAAGGAACAGAGTGATGGTAATAGTGAAGTAAGTGAGATTTGGTTACATTAATTATGTTTGGATAGAAGACATGAAGAGATTTAATGGATTGTAAGATTGATTGATGTTGTGAGGAAGTGAGCTGGAGAGGCTTTTATCAAAGGATGCTCAGTGAGAAACTACAAGCTTTGGATTTTGGTGGACCATACAATACCACACAGTCATAAAGCGAAAGAGCAGCAGCCTCTGTTTTAAGGTATAGCTGGGAAGTTGTTAACAGATTTGCTTGGTAACAATGGGCAACGCGGCATCATGTCAGGCCTGCGGATCAGATAAAGCTTTAAATACCACTGGGAGTCACAGCGATTTAAACCAACACGCTGACTACTATGGAGCTGCTGAACCTGGACCTGAAGTTGATGATTCACTGGTAAGATGTGGAGAGACATAATTATGCTCTTAGAAGAACTTCTGTAGTTTGTCACCCATGCTGTACTAAGCGTCCCCTTCAAAGAAACATGTTAATCTCTTTGCTGCAGGCATGTTGTGTTTGTGTGTGGTGACATCACATGTGAGGGGCTTGACCCTTGATCCCTTCACAGGGGTGTGGCCACAAACCAGACATGCAACAGGGAGTTTGGTTGATATTGCTGACCCTACAGACGAACACACAGTGTTGAGCGGCTGACATGCTCCTGACTTAACCCCACTGAAAAGAGGCTGATATCTTGTCAACACTCTCCAATCAATTCACCCAGTGGTACTCTGCAAAGGAAGTGTGACATTCACTTATTAATTGGATTAAGTCTGCAAGTGTTCTGTCTGTATATGTTTTCCATTATTATAATGATGCCCAACGTAAACCTGCTGTGTGTATGGAACCATCACATTTGGCACAAAGTTTAACAAAGATCATCGATCAACAGAGGTTTTGAAATTCAAACTTTGTTGTGATCTTACTCACTTTGAACTCTCATGTATTGACTTTGGTTTGACCTCAATAATCCAATATCAGTTGGGCTCTCAAGTTTCACTCTTGAGATATTTCTGCTGATCGTCATGAGTTAAACTTTGAGGAGGGCTCAGGTTGTCTTGAGGAGTCTTCCTATCTGATATTGAATCCAGGTCAGAGGAAGAAGCACCATGGATCATGTGTTACATCCTTTTAAGGGAACTAGGTCAACATTTTTTCAAGACTTCAGAGTGAAACTCCAAATTTAATGCGTACATACACATAGATGAAGCAAAATATAGAGCTACTGAACATGTAATTGCTTTTTGTGTGCGTGCGTGCGTGTGCGCGCGTGTGTGTTGCCTTGATGTCTGGTGGCTAAATTTAGAATAGCCACCTCAGACAAATTATTGATGACTTCCATGAAACCATTAAACATTTTCTGAATTGTCATGTAACATAAACTATGCACAACAACAAACTACTATTGCATTTTCTTCTTTTCATCACTTTTAAATAAAAAACAAATTTTGAGACTTATATAAAAAAAATAGTAAAATTATACATGGTGTGTTAAAGATAGCAATTGTGTTTTGTCTTTGTGTATGTCCATATACTTTTTGTATAATAAATAGAGTTTGACCCAAATATATGCCTGAACTGACCTTTTACACTATCCATCTACCATCTCTACCAGGAATGCCAAATGGAGACCTGAAATGTAGTGAAACTGAAAATTTCAAAATGTATTCTGGTTTCTAATATTAGCCTTCCATTTGTCTCCATCCCTCCAGTCTGACAGCAACACAAGTTTCCTTCGAGCTGCCAGGGCTGGGAACATTGACAAAGTCCTTGAATTCCTGAAAAATGGAGTAGACATCAGCACCTGTAACCAGGTAAGTCAGCCTCTTAACAGCCATAACAGAAGCTATACTATTGTGTGTGATGTTCAGTTGTTTAACCTTTTTATTCCTTCATTCAGCAAACTAATTTCAATACTAGAGACAGTGATGCATTTGGTTTAAGTTTATATGAGGTGCAGCATGTTAACATACTAAGCATTTTGCAGTATGTTGACATCTAGTTAGTTTATAGCTTGAATCATCCCCAGTTTCAGTTCTCTCACTCAATCCCCATTACTTCATTGGTACAGCATGGGGGGCATATTGACAAGTGACACATTACCCCTGAATCATCAGTAATGTGTCACTGTTTGAGAGAGCGAGTATGTGCTAATGATTTGTTTTTGTGTAGATGGCAGTCAGACTTTGTCGTTATGTTCAGCTGAAGGAAACACTTATAAAACTGCTGTAGCTTTTTGTGCAGTTGAATGGGAGCACACTACATCAGAAGTATTATATTATACTAATGCATTTCCAGTTTTGATTGAGAAATGTTGATTTTTGAGCATAGCTGTAGCCAGTTGTCATCTACTTGGAAATGCAAATACTCACAGGCTCAGCAATAAATGCCTTAGAGGACAATGTAGGTTCACAAAGTCATGGAGGGATTTACGCTTAAGTCTTGTGCCTCCAGCCAGGGTTTTTATTCATTGTGTTGTCATCAGTTTAAGTCTAGATCTTGTCAAGGAAAAACAAACTGTTTTGTTGTATAATTTATTCTTATTTTGAAGTTAATTTTTAATATAACAGTTTTGACATTGTTCTGAATATTATCCACATCATCCCCATTTGCTTTATTTGTTAAATGATGTCATTTGTGAAATGATGTTATCAGGCACATAAAGGCCAGCATACAGCTCATGTAATACATGCTCTTGTTAGCAGCACAGAAGGTTAGAGTTGTAAACTCATCTGTCCATCTAACCTGCATTGAACATTCACTCTGCTGTGTCATGGCAGCATCATGAGCGCGGTCAGCACATACCTTAACCTGCCAGCCCTCCCTCCCACAACATCATAACGCCTCCTCTCCCTCCACCACACCCTGCTCTCCAGTCTCAGCTGCACTTGAGGAGTCCCTCTAACAGCTGTTCTCACCCCCACCTCCCTCACCCACCCACACCCAGATTCCACTGAGGAGGAGGGAGTTGGGAGTGTGCCAAACAGCCCCCCCCCCATCCCTACAGTTCTGCACACACCCCCTTGGCTCATTTATGTCAGTGTGATTTACAGCAGTCACAAGGTAGCTTAAAGGAAGACGGGGAGCTTGGCTACGTGACTGTGTGTGTACATGTGTGTATGTGTGTGTGTGTGTGTGTGTGTATGAGTGCTCTTTATCAGCTTCTCATATTTGCCACTGTGTCATTGGTGGTGGCCTTTTCTAAGTCTCCAGCAGTTCAATAGTGACTGTTTACACTTGTCTGTGATTGGCTGTCAACTGCTCACCCACAGCTTTACTAGATGTACTCCGTTGTCATAGACACCCTGGGGTTTGTTTTGTGCACCAAGAGGGAGGCCTGACTATTAATTGCTGTTCATTGCACTAAATTGGCATCAATTTCTCAGAAAGACCTCACACACAAACACAGACACAGCCCCCTACAACACACAGTCAGGGCACCATTGGGATATATATGAAAATGTCACTCACATTTTTGGTCACCTGACAAGGGCTCAAATGTGATCATCTGACAGATACTATGAAGGCCAGAGCTCTCCTGTTGCAAGTGTGTGTGTGTCTGTCTGTCTGTGTGTGTGTGTGCTTCTGAGGGACCGATGCCAACATAGTGTAATACCATAAATTTAATCTTGTAAGGAGATTAGATAACAGACTTGCTTGGATTTTGCATGTGCACGTGCGTGCGTGCATACACACACACACACACACGCACACATACACACAAAGTAAATTGAAATAAATATCCAAATTTGTAGAGACACATATTGCATACAACATGTTGTCTTGTGTTATTGTTCCCATTTGTGACTTTGTGTGTGCCTGTTTTTCTTACAGACCTATACATGCACAAGCTCACACACACATTTATACTTACACATTTTACGGGTCTAGTATTTTATTCCTCCTCCAGACATAGGTGGACAGTTATTTTGTCTGATTCTGACAGGCTGTGATGCTGTGTGGGATCACCATCACCACCAGCTGTTCAGACTTCTGTGTTGTCATGGTCATAGGTTTGTGACTCCATTGTCATAAGCTCTTTAAAGCCAGAGCTAAAGTACCTTTTGTAGAGGAAGGACATTTATCACTTGGCCAAACTAAGCATCCCAGCATCACACTGAGCATATTGATGTAACTTCCTGGTGAATATGCCTGATAACATTTACTGGCATGGAGATATTATATTTTTTATACCGTGATACACTGGCAAACTCACCACACTGTGGTACACAGTATAACCATCCTAACTGTCGTAACTGAAATGTATCCAGATATGATGCCATTTCATACATACACACACACACACACTATACCAATAGATCACCCAGTTGATCATTCAAAAGCATCGTGTTACTTGTGATAAGCAGCAAAATTGCTCTCAAGGAAATGAGTGGATGAGAATCATGTCAGTGGAAATGCACTCCACACAATTACAGAGACATTATCAGTAACTGCTCGATTAACATTGCAGTCAGTGGAGTCAGTGCTCTGATGATAAGAGTATCAACAGACATGAAGTAATATCCATTGAAATTCTGCGGCCTGCCTAATTGAAAGTAACAACTCGGTAATTTTTCGGTGACTTTAAAAACATGGAAGCTCATGTTTGTATCTAAGCACAAGTTGGATTTGTGTAAGTCAGTCAGCCATGTCAATACATTATATTATCACTTGGGTAAGATTAACACTGTTGTAACACAAACTATGTGAGAATAAGATTCTATTTTCACAATTGTAAGAGCTGTTTACCCTATGATGTCAGCAATATAAATTGCGTTGTCTGTTGCTATTAGATATGATCCAATAAATACATCATAAAATGAATGGCTTACATCACTAGTCATTAGTCTGTATGTCTGCAAGTACATGGGAGACGCTGGAACATCACGCAGCAGTTTTGAGTGTTGCCCTTGTGTGCCTGTTCATTAATAACTGAAGAGTCAGATCCTAGAAAGCAGCAACAGCGTAGCGAAGGCCAGAGTCTGGCACCAAGGGCAGAAAGCTGTCCAAGTCAGTTCAAGAGAGGGAGAGAGAGATATATACTCCACAGTCAAACTATCCTTCTCTATTTCAGTGGTTTTATGAATGAGGCAGGCGGCTTAAGCCAGCAGTTTGTGACTTTATGTCATTTATTTTCTTTTTTTCTGTGTTTTATTATTTGCTTCCTCAATTTTCATTTCTATATTATGTTGTGTAAAGAATCTGTTGGGGAAGCCTTGTACTGTTTGCATATTCGGAATAAACAGTACAAACAAACAAACTTTGTAAATGCACAAGCATGTTTTCATCTGTTTATAATGTAAGATCTGGTTAGACACAATTTATTCCATATGAGTGTGTTGCAAGTGTGTGATTTTGTATGTGAGCTTTGTCATGTCCATGTCGTCACAACTGAAGGACTTCCTCTCTAATCTACTCTCTAAAATGTTAATCCTTGGTGAGTGATATTACTTTTTAATCTGCATTTACATTATTTGCTCTCTTTTCCTCTGCATTTTATCCCCTTTGACACTTGGGTGAAAACCTGACATTTTTATTACCATCTGTGATTATAACAAAGGTCAACAGTCATGACTATTTATCTGCTGTGGACAGAGCTCCCTCCTGCCAGGGGGAGCTACAAACTGCCTGCAGAGCTCAACGTCCATTAGCTAAATGAAGCCTTTACTTACAGCTCAGAGGAAAAGGAGATTTAGATCAATTTGTGTGTCAGTGTGTGTATGTATGTGTGTGTCTGTTGTGGGTTTTACTTGTGTCTTTTGTAGAACATAATAGTTGAAATGTGATTGAAACGCTCTAATAAGATTGCATAATTATTGCTGTGTCAATTGAGTCCACCATTTCAGAACTGACATGTAAAAGCTGAAACTCAACTTTCCGCTTGTTCAGATTGTAGGAAAGAGCATTTAGTCTCACATTTGAAAGTTGTGTCACCTTGTGTCTTGGCGCTGCTGTTGAAATGTCACTGGCTGTCTGAATGATTTACTGACATGATGACATCAGAAGCAAGACCAGTGCAATCTGACAATAGCAAAGTACAAGTATTTCCCGTGTAGTGTAGTGCAGTGTAGCAATTCTGGTGACAGACTAATAGTAAAAGTCATTTATCAAGCAGATTGTCATTGATTAACTGCTTGCAGAATCTCAAAAAATTTGCTCTTTTAAAAAAATCTTGCTTAAAAAAGACTTGGTGGGACAAAATAAGTAATGTCAAAAATACACCAGTGACAAGACAGTTGATAATGGATTATAATTTCAATAAGGAAAAAGTAATTTGGCAAAAACAAATATATAAATTATATAATGTATATAAATTCTCTGACAATTTACTCTTTAAATGACCCATTGATTATAAAAAATAGTTGCTGTTGTCCTACAGTAGTGTGTGGTATGCATGATGCAACTGTGATGCAGATGTAAGGCTGATGTGTAGAGGTATAAAATAAGTTGAAATAGTTCTTTAAGTGACTTCTTGCTGACTCAGTATAGAAAAAATCAGCATGGAATCAATGATTAATCCATCGGACGCCAATTAAGGTTTTCCAGTTCAGCTCATTAGAAATCTTAAGCACATGAACATCTATGTTTTTCTGAGTATTTTATTCTAGGACATGGACAGGAAATGATAGTGGTTCTCACTTTTACCCTTTTAAAGTCATGTCATACATCTTGGACACAGTTGCTCACATGACTGGACGCTCACTTACACACATAAGTCTCTGAGGAATTGCCCTCTTTTTTCGTTTTGAAAGGTTGACATTTTCAGTAGCTTCTATATATGACTACCCATGTTTGTGTGTGTGTGTTTATGTCCTACATACCCTCTATGACTGTGCAGAAACATGACACCTCTTTGACTATTTGGCATTTGGCAAGTCAGAGAGAGAGAGAGAGAGAGAGAGAGCGCGCGTGTGTGTGTCTGTGTGTGTGTGTGTGTGTGGGCATGAGGGAAGGAAAGGGGCAATGATAGAGGTGTTAGCAGTTCCTTCAAAGACAGGATCCACAGTTCCTCACTCTGACTCATCTCGGAGAGCCTGCAAGGAAGGAGAAGGAGGCAGGGACCCAGAATCTTGGGTCTCACCCAGGGCAGCGGTGGAAGGAGGCAGAGGACCTGTACTAATAGCTGGTGCTACATCATTTTGAAACGCAGCTTGTTGCAGCATTTAAGAAGGCGAAAGACAGAAAAGAGCAAAGACACAATTACGAAGGAACGGAAAGCTCAGAGAAGACGAAAGACGGACAGAGATTGATTTGAAAGAAAGAGTGGAAAGGATTTGAAATCCTCTCCCTAGTTTGTGGGTTTTAGAGAAACACAGCACAGAATGGAGGAAGAGGAGGATGAGGTGAATCATTCGTCTTTGTGTTTATGTATACCTGTCTCAGAGGCAATGTGTCCATGTGTCTATAAATACATCAGTTATGTTGTGATTGCATGTCTGAGTGAAACATTTACTCCAGTTTCCTCCCACTGTGCTGCTGCTGACCTGTAGCTCTGGTTGATGGACCAGAGGCCTTTGTTGTAATGTTCACACCAAACCTACCTCAGAGGAAAGTCAGACATGGTATCTTAGCAACATGTGATGTTGATTTTTGGGTTGTTCTTTGGTGCACATTTTAAGTTTTCGAATCTTTCTTATTTCCACTACATGTTAAATTGTTTAGTTCAATGTTCAAAGAATGGACACAATAATACAAATACATGTACAAACCAATGCAGGCATTATTATTTACTATGATACTTTACTTATTTATAGCTTTGCATTTAGTGCCAACCTTTGTGCAGTTGTTGACGTTATTACCCTAGATGTGTGGTCTGGGGATTACTATAATGTTGTTATGCAATAATCACTTCTCCATATTTGTTTTCTTGAAGTCTAATGTTGATGTTTTCTGTTTGTTTTCTCTCCAGAATGGTTTGAATGCATTACATCTAGCAGCTAAAGAGGGACACAAAGATTTAGTAGAGGAACTATTGGAGAGAGGAGCACCTGTTGACTCATCCACCAAGGTACGTGCATGTATTAGTGTTTTCATTACGCTGTATCTACCCTGCGGATATGACCATAGCGCAGTTTTATCTTTAGCCCCACTAGGGGAGAGATTTGTGAGGGGAAAAAAGGCAGGAGGGAGGGAGAGAATGATAGCTGGGTAACAGAAAGATAAAAAGAGAAGCCTTAATGCATGGTGGTATCAGTTGTGAGGTACTGTGTAAATCATCATAAAGAGGTTTTTTACTTTAAGTGGAAAGGAGAAAGGGGAGTAGGAGTGTCTGTGGGGTAAGCTCTGTGGATGTCCACTGCATCCCATTCAACTGCTCGTTAACAGTAAACAGCCAGAAAGGAATTTGTCACCCTTCCTGCCAATGTCCTTGGATTGACATCAGTATGATCTTTGGTATTATTTGGTGTGCAACAGCCACATCCTTAAAATATCTACAGACACATGAGCAAAACATTTGTGTGTTATCACTTTGCAGAGTTGGGTTTTCAAGGGAATATGAGGGCATTCGTACCCACACAGTATACACTCACACAAAATATATGACATTCTTTGCAGAAAGGAAACACTGCCCTCCACATTGCCTCACTGGCAGGACAAAGAGAAGTAGTCAGACTACTGGTGAAGAGAGGGGCAGATGTCAATTCTCAGTCACAGGTGAGAAGACTTTCAATAAATGAATGTTACACTAAACTATATAAAAGTGTGCAGCACAAGACTCTGATGTGACATTGTATGTGTATGTATTTATTGTCCCTGCAGAATGGATTCACCCCACTCTACATGGCAGCCCAGGAGGATCACCTGGAGGTGGTGAGATACCTGCTAGAAAACGAAGGGAATCAAAGCATTGCAACAGAGGTTGGTGTCTGTGTGATCAATACACTCACATATACATATCTCTCCTTTTCATTTTCTTATGACTTTTTACTCATTCTTTCCCTCATCTCTGCTCATCCAGGACGGCTTCACTCCGTTGGCCATCGCTCTCCAACAGGGCCACAATGCCGTGGTCTCCCTGCTCCTGGAGCATGACACCAAGGGTAAGGTTCGACTACCGGCCCTGCACATCGCAGCCCGAAAAGATGACACGAAGTCTGCTGCACTGCTGCTCCAGAATGACCACAACGCTGATGTCCAATCTAAGGTGAGGGACAGCGGCAGGGAGAAACTGGTAGATAAAGAGGGCAGGGTGGTGGGTGTAGTGGAGCGAGAGATTGCCAGAGAACAGGAAGGAAGATTTAATCACAAAATGGGAGATGGAAGGAGAAATGCAGATAATGCGTCTGACTGAATGGATACATTTTCATGTTGACAGGTTTATTCATTTTATCAATTGTGTGTTAGTTTAGAAATATGATCATATTGATGAGCTGAGCCAACCATTTTGTTCACTTCCTTGTCTTTGCATTTTGTTTTCTATTTGTGTGACCTTGTATACTTACCCTGTGTTATATGAATGTCGTGATAAACCCTTTCCTTAACAACCCAACTCCCTATCCCCCCTTTCTTTCCCAATGCATCCCAACCAGATGATGGTCAATAGAACCACTGAGGTATACAGACTTATCACCTCTTCACTTGTTTCCTATCTCCGACTTCTGACCATCTTTTTCAGCTCTTTCATCCTGATCTTTCCCTTATTTAACTGGGAGTTGTAAAATCCTGCACGTGAGAATAATGTGTCACTAATATGAATGCATGCAGCTAACTACGCTGTAATACACACTCCCGCATGGCTGACAATAAAACACAGTATGTTGTATTAACAGATCCCAGAGTATGTTAGTTTATTGTGTTTAGTTTATGATTGTTTGTTTATTATTTTTTCTTATTTTCAAAGTTATAAACGGTTCTTTAAAATGTGTTAGCATTACATATTTCTATACTTATATTCTGACAGTTTCACTTCCTCATTTATTGCTCTTTTTCTCTGCATAACCTACTGCATGCGTACTTCTGAGCACGTTAATATCATTGTTTTTCCTCTCTGAAACGCCTCGATCTTTAAGTTAACTCTGTTTTTTAATTAAATTGCACCATGTCTATCAGAATGGGAAGGTAAGGACTGAACCCACCCTATGATTGTGTACTGTAGATATTTATATATACAGCTTACATATATAAATGTCCATTTGCCCGTCCAAGCAGATACACATAGTTGCTTTGTGTATTTGAGTTTTGGTATTGAATGTTTTTATTTTGACAATAGAGCTTTCCATAGAGCTTTCTGATTCATTCGTTTGCCATTTGTTGTGTGTGTTTTTTTTTTAACAAGCCTCTCAGAATTACAGGGTTTTGCATGCATTATGTATAGCATGTGCTATTTTGGGGTATGCTAATTTTTATGCTTCTTACACCAACATATCTGGTTTCTTTTTTCAGCATGCAGCCTCATCATGATACTGCTACGGCAGAATCAGATTTCTTTCCTGTGTCTGCTACAGAAAAATCTGTTCTTTCTTTCTTTCTTTCTTTCTTTCTTTCTTTCTTTCTTTCTTTCTTTCTTTCTTTCTTTCTTTCTTTCTTTCTTTCTTTCTTTCTTTCTGTCTGTCTTTCTGTCTGTCTTTCTGTCTTTTTATCTTACTTTGCTCTTCTTTTGCAAGTGTTCTCCTTTGTCCTCACCTGCTGTTTCAACCATTCATCCATTCCACCTTTTTTATGACATTCAGCCTCTGCTTCTTTCCTACTCACTCTCTTCCTCCAACCTCTCTCCTTGTCTGTCTCAAACAGAGTGGGTTCACCCCTCTGCACATCGCGGCTCACTATGGTAACGTGAATGTCTCCACCCTGTTGCTGAACAGAGGAGCTGCTGTGGACTTCACAGCCAGGGTAGCGCCCCTATCTCCACTTCCTAGCAAATCAAGACACTTTCTCAACCGCTGTCTGTTACTGTAAAACCTGACATGCGTGTTTGCTGAACAGTGTGTTTGCTATTGTCCATCATAACCTCCCTCTTTAATCTAAGCCTTTACTAACAGCATTTCTCTGTAGCATTTCAAATGTTGCATTTATTTCTGCATGTTTTCAGATAAGTAGCCTTTGTGAGTCTGGTGCACAAAATTAGTTAAATGCATTTGATAACTTAGAGATGTGAATTGCTGCTACCTCATTCAATTCAGCAGAGACAAATATTTAATACAGTGGAATTAGAATAAGATTAGAATAGTTCCTGCTCACTGTGATTTATGTTTTTGAGTGTGTATGCTGTGGTAAATTTTCCTTTCTTTCTTTGTCAGAATGGGATAACTCCTCTCCATGTGGCCTCCAAGAGAGGCAACACCAACATGGTGGCCCTGCTGTTGGACCGAGGGGCACAAATAGATGCTAAAACCAGGGTGAGACTCTTATTTAAAGTCTGGATGTCAGCTTTCAATAAACTGTCAGAATTCTTTAACTACTGCTTAAGAGAGTATACTCACTACTTGTCAATTACTTCTTTTGTCAAAACAGATAAACTCCATTAATTTCTATAATTTATGTGTATTTATATGTTTGTGTTTTTGTGTGACTTGTGCATGTGTGATCGTCTCTCAGGATGGGTTGACCCCCCTGCACTGTGCAGCCAGGAGTGGACATGATCCTGCAGTTGAGCTGCTGCTGGAGAAAGGAGCCCCCATCTTAGCCAGGACCAAGGTATTATACGGCAGTGCCAGCACCACTTTCATATGATTAAATGTGTCTAATATGTGTTATTTTTTTCAGTTTTCCTTATTGCTCCTCTTCTCTACCACCTTTCTTCCTTATATTGTTTTTCTGACCTTTGGCACTCGTCCATATGTCCACACAGAATGGACTGTCCCCACTACACATGTCAGCCCAGGGAGACCACATAGAGTGTGTTAAACTCCTGCTGCAGCACAAGGCGCCTGTTGATGATGTCACACTGGACTACCTCACAGCGCTGCATGTCGCAGCTCACTGTGGCCACTACAGAGTCACCAAGCTGCTGCTAGACAAAAAGGCCAATCCCAATGCCAGAGCACTGGTAGGTGTTCTCAGGAAGTGATGACTGTACAAGGTCAAAAAATAGTCATCATACGGACTCATACACTAAAGTATATGCACATGTTGCAGGTACATATTAACATTTGAAAACACAAGTGACAACTGATATTGTCAATACAAAGACTTATTGAGAGATATTGAGAGAAGTTGATCTTTGTTATTAGTAAATCTTGCCACAAAGAAACCCTCATTATTAGGACAATGATAAAAAAAATTAAAGGATACAAAATTAACTGGTCAACAACTTTAATAATTTAAGAATTATTAATTCAGAATTAATTGGTAATTTGCCACTAGTGGAAAAAGTAATGGTTGGAAAGCTTAGAAATTACACTTTCAGAATCTGTAAATAACTCAAAATGCCCCTTGGGAGACTTGTTCCTGGTTTTTCCATGGCTGGGCACATGTGCATAAGTTGAGTAATTAGTCACCAGAATGTCAGTTGTATAAAAAGCCATAAAATCATACAGACATTTAATTTACATCTATTGATTTTTCTCCCACTCTCTCCACCAGAATGGCTTCACTCCCCTCCACATCGCTTGCAAGAAGAACAGAGTGAAGGTTATGGAACTGTTGGTCAAATATGGTGCTTCCATCCAGGCCATTACTGAGGTGAGATATTTTTTTCTGGGAAGGCTTCAGGTTAGCATAATACATGCTTCTATTAACCCTTATATGTAACGCTTATCTAGTCTGTTTCCTTTTTTCTTTTTTCTTACTCTAGTCTGGTCTGACCCCCATCCATGTAGCAGCCTTCATGGGTCACCTCAGCATTGTCCTCCTTCTGCTGCAGAATGGAGCCTCTCCTGATGTCCGTAACATTGTGAGTAGGAATTTGACAATTTGTATGCAATTTGCACTCAGTGGTCAGAACTACATATGTCAGATAAGTAAGCATACGTCTTTCAAGTATCAGTTTTCATAGAGCGAGCGCCTGGCAGCTGCTGCTTGTAAACATTCTGTTTTTGCTTATCAGCGTGGCGAGACAGCTCTCCACATGGCAGCACGGGCAGGTCAGATGGAAGTGGTTCGCTGTTTGCTGAGAAATGGAGCGTTGGTGGATGCCATGGCCAGGGTGAGTCAGCAGTCCCATCATCAGTTAATCACTGTTTCCTCTTGTTAATTATAAAGAGCATATTTCAGCCATTGGATTGCATTAACACAGTCTACTCATGGGTCACGTCGCTGGCCTCAGCTCTGGTTCCTTCACGTCAGCTCTTCTAATTGCACAACCTCTGTCTCTTTCCATGCTTTTTGCGTCTCTTCCAACTCACTTGTTTTATCCTTCATCCACAGGAGGACCAGACTCCCCTCCACATTGCATCCCGTTTGGGAAAAACAGATATTGTCCAGTTGCTGCTGCAGCACATGGCCTACCCAGATGCTGCCACCACGAACGGTTACACCCCCCTTCACATTTCAGCCAGGGAAGGCCAGGTAGAGACTGCCGCTGTGCTGCTGGAGGCTGGAGCTTCACACTCAATGGCGACTAAGGTGAGGAGATGATAAGATGTGATGCAAAAAGAGACAGAGAAATAGTAATAACAAAACGGTTTGGACATGTACATTTGAAATAACCTGTGTTTTCCCTTTTTCCTCTACAGAAAGGATTCACTCCATTACATGTAGCAGCAAAATATGGAAGCCTTGACGTAGCAAAACTTCTCCTTCAACGCAAAGCACTACCTGATGATGCTGGCAAGGTGAGCTGAAGATACTGTATATACTGTATTGTCATTTTATTTTTTTGCTATTAATTTCAGTCAGATATACAGTGCACTCTGAAACAGAAAAGCACATTATTCCATATCAATATCATTGCTGTAATCAAATCCTTTTCCTCTCACAGAATGGCCTAACTCCCTTACACGTGGCAGCTCATTATGACAACCAGGAAGTAGCTCTATTGCTGCTAGATAAAGGGGCATCACCTCATGCCACTGCAAAGGTTAGACAAGTACTCCATACACTCTCACACTGTTGTTTATATGTGACGCATTGTGCTACAGAAGTGATTTTGTAATAAAGCACTGGTGTTTACTTAATGATAACTGTTATTTTACCATATTCAACCCTGGGAACATAATATTTTCTTGTGGAGGGTGTTACATTAAAGGAGTGGTGGCATAATGAGAGAGTGAGACTGATGCTGAGAAGCCCACGTTTTTGGTGGGAAGGTGTTATCACAGTACGTAACGGCTAACCTTCCTCCCTGTGCAGAATGGCTACACCCCTCTCCACATTGCAGCCAAAAAGAACCAGACGAGCATTGCAGCAGCCTTGCTGCAGTACGGAGCGGAGACCAATGTCCTAACCAGGCAGGGAGTCAGCCCTCTACACCTGGCAGCCCAGGAAGGACATGCTGAGATGGCCAGCCTGCTGCTGGGCAAAGGCGCTCACGTCAACACAGCCACCAAGGTCAAACATGAACACAGACAAAATTTAATTCTGTCAGACACTTATTTTGATGTAGTTCAGTTGCTGTATCTGTAACTAATTACCATCAATTCTCACATTCTCACCAGGAAATTTGCCATGAAAATATTCACTTGGAGAAATGTCTCATAATAAGCTGCAGTGATTTGGTTACAGGTTCAAGTGCACAATGTGATGTATGCTTGCTTTATGTGTTACAGAGTGGACTGACTCCGTTGCATCTCACAGCCCAGGAGGACAGGGTCAATGCAGCAGAAGTCCTGGCTAAACATGATGCCAACTTGGACCAGCAAACTAAGGTTGCACAAACACTAATTCCTCATCCGTTTATGACAGGGAATTCATTTAATTCTGTTGGGACTATTTAGAATGCTACATAATACAAACAACATTACCCTTGGTGAACTATGAGTCTAACTGACACACACACACACACTACAGATTTCGCATATCTGCCACCTCCTGGCTGTTGAAATGCATGGCAATGTCTACATCATAGAGTGACATAAGTAGGGAGGCTTTGTATCTATGATAATTTGTTCTTGGTGTACATAATGGTCATATTTCAAGATAATTAAGATAATTTATTTTAAAGGTATACTTGCTCCTCACAGCAAACCAGCAAATCAGCCCAGTTTTGAAATAACAGTTTTTTCCTCTGCATCATCATATCCTCATTCTACTCTTCAGCTGGGATATACCCCTCTGATCGTGGCTTGTCACTATGGAAATGCCAAGATGGTGAATTTCCTATTACAGCAAGGTGCGAGCGTTAACGCCAAAACCAAGGTAAATTTCCAATATCGTATCTGAATCACACTAACTCTGCTCAGTTATATCTACAAACACCTACTTTTTACATTTCAAACACTTTATTTTGCTCTACAGAATGGTTACACACCACTTCACCAGGCAGCACAACAAGGGAACACGCACATAATCAATGTTTTGCTGCAACATGGAGCCAAGCCTAATGCTACAACAGTGGTAAGAAATCAGAAAAAAAAAAAAATCCACTTGTCTTTCATAAACATAAAAAGCTCTGTGAACATGTCATAACACAAGCTCTGTGCCTGTCTTTCTGTTAGAATGGAAACACTGCTCTGTCCATCGCGAAACGTCTAGGTTACATTTCTGTGGTGGACACGCTGAAAATCGTCACAGAGGAGATTGTCACTACCACAACGGTAAACCTTACACTGCAGAATTTGAATCACTTAGTTTTGACTTGCATTTCCTATAGAGTCCAGTTAAATTTCTCTGCTCTCTTTTCTGGGTGTCACGTCAGACGGTCACAGAGAAACACAAGCTTAATGTCCCAGAGACCATGACGGAGGTCCTTGATGTTTCAGATGAAGAAGGTGAGTTACTCTCAACAGAACAAGCAAGAACCAAATTAAAAATATCACGTTTAATTTCTCCACATCAAACTCATTGTTCTACTGGCAACAGAAATGTGCAAATACTTTAGGTGAGAGTCAGATACTGTGAGACATTTTGTGTAGCTGTGGATGTTAAAGTTGTGTATTTCATAGCTCTGAGGCTGGAGGATGAGCCATTGTTTGAGATGTCTGTGAAGCTGGAAGGTACTGCACAATGTCTGCCCTGCTCTGTCAGCTTGGTTTGTGTTCTTGTAACAGCGTGCTTGTATTTGTAATGTGAATTAAGTTTTTGCTAAGAAAATGAACTTTGACAATATTCTTTCCTTTTAGTCTCACCTCTGTAAATGCGTTGGTTGTCTGCCCCTTGACAATCGATGAGTTTTTGCTGTTGTGCAGCTACAGACCTAATTTCACATAGGCACACCCTCCTTGATCTAACATCTTCTTGTTTATAGGGTTTAATCAGTGCTTTGTTGATCGTGTTTTATTGCAATGATGGAAACAAACCGCATGAAGTGTGTGGGGATATGGATGTTACCATTGCAGTAGAGATGGTTATGGATGATTGAGTAGTGCACTTGATGTAGCAGTGGACTTACACAAGTATGAAGTTTGTTCTGATGACTGAAACATGTCAAAATGAACAAGGAGAAAATGGTCTCATTTTCTCAAATTGCAACTAGCATAGCCTAGTCTGCAAGTTCTCACGTGGTTCATCAGGCTAAGCTATAAATAAAAAGCAGCAGGACTGTGAATCAGTTTAATTTAAAAAAAGATCTGGAACTTCTAGGCCAGGTGTCAAAAATATACCTTTTTTGTGCCCTATATCTGAAATGGCACATCTTTGTTTCCCAGGCGAGGACACTATGACAGGTGATGGTGGGGAGTATCTGAGAGCAGAGGATCTCAGAGAGCTGGGGGATGACTCTCTCCCAGGACACTACCTGGAAGGCCTCAGCTACATGACCCACAACCTGGACAGGTCATAAACATCACATTTGTACTAACACTTATACACCTAACTTTGTGAATGACAACATACATGTGAAGGGGGTGATGTCACATCACAATAGACAAATCAAAAGATACATGCACTAAAACAAAAATCTGCCATGCTTTCCAACAGGCAGCAGCACACTCCCATTCACCAAAGTTTCAATCCAAGAGAAGGAGTTCTTATTGAAGAAATGCTCACAAGCCACCAGGTGAGAATAAAACAAATTCATACTGATCTTGCCTGATTTTGATTTTGTTGACTCAGCTAACCTCTGATAACCTTATTTAATCTATTGCTCGTTTAAAATATTTTATATTTCTTTTTCGCATGTGTGATTGGTGCTTTGTAGATGTCAGCACTGTCAAGAGAGCACGAAAAGGAATCCTATCGTCTGAGCTGGGGTGCTGAGCACCTTGATAATGTGGTGCTGTCCACAAGTCTGCTACACTCTGGGTATAAATCTCACTTTCTTTCACACATACAAAATTACACACATGTTCCCTCTACGACCTGGAGTAAAAGTGACTCTAAAGGCATTTGCTATTGCTCATTTTCATGTATGTGTATGAATCACCTGTGAATCAGTTTTAATTTTTTCTTTACATTATTTTGGTGACACTTAATATGGATAGTCTGCCTACAGAGAGTTTTCAGACTATTTGTAACATTTAACAAAAGGTTATGAGTTGAGATTTAACAATTCCTCTGTTTCACTTACCAAAAGCCTAAACACTAAATGGTTGATTAAATTTTTATTGAAAATTTGTACATACTGTGTTGAAAATTAGGTGAGCATCTGAATGTTCAGCAAATATAAGTGAGATGCTACAAATAGTCTATAAGGTCTCTGCAGGCGGACTATCCAAAGAAAGTGTTACCTTATTTTTCACATCACATTTTCTATTTTCCTTTTATCTTTGCTTCAATGTCTTTTTTGTAAAGTTTTTCTTCTCTTTTACTTTTTATTTATTCTGTTTTTGTCAATTCTCTTGTTGCCTCTTTGTGCACACTCTTGTCTTGGTTGTGTTTGTGATTGTCTGTATGTGTGCGTGTGTTGTTGTATTCTGCTTCTAGCCGCTCCTCTCCGTGCCTAGACAATGACAACAGCAGGTGATACTCTTTATTTTTGGCTTCTCTCTTTTTCATCTCTCCTATGTGCTTTTTTGTCATCCACTACTAATTGATTAATTGTCCAACATCCTGTCTGTGTGCATGAGTTCATCATGCATGACTTAACATTTCCCGGGTTGAGGTTTTGTTAACTAGAGATGTTCCACCCAAGTTTATTGTTTATTCTTGATGCAGATCTGACCCCTTTACTCATGAGAATCCGCTAATACATATGACCAAGATGCTACTTATATTATTCCATCTAAAATAACACTGCATATTGCAACACAGCTGGGCTTTTATGGTCCTTAAAGAATATGGCTGGTATTCAGTATTGTTCTTATTGTCAACAAATCCCAGAAAAATTATTAATCAATATTCTTCTCTCAATATTTTCTAAGCCTATTTGTTTCTCATGGAGACAAAAATGTGCAGAAAATAGTAACAAATAGAAAGTTCCATTAAAAAAAGACTCAGGTGGGCACTGTTGTTTTTAGCAACTAAAACAGGAGTAAACTGTGTATTTATTGGGCTATGTTCAGTGGTAGATGGAAATATGTTCTCTGCACTAGTGGATATTTACAGAAGCAGAATGGGATATGTGGGACTGATTAATCATAAACTGCAGTCTTCTTTTTCAGCACAGTGAAGTCAGATGTTGCCCAGTGCAACAGTGCTGCTCCTTTCTGTTGTTTAAGTTCTGATACACAGAGCTATAAGCTCACACAGAATGTGGCTACAGAGACAATACTTGTTGGATCAATTCTGGATAGTCCTTCAATTGGATTTGATCACAATAAGAAGATTATAGAATATTGCCAACCTTTTCCTTTAATAGATCTGTTAGCACTCTGTTCCATGTCCTGATCAGTTCCCATACTGGGGATGCAATTTGACTCTGGACATCTTTCAGTTAACATGTGTTAACATTTTGTATTAACACATGTAAATGAAATGAAGGTATAACTCTAAGCATTTGCCTGTCTGAAGACATCCAATATTTGAATTCATACTTATTTGCTTCTTAGTGCATATGGCCCTCAAGAGTGTCAAGTGCTCTCATCATCTGTCTTGCAAGTTAAATATTAAGTGGAATGAATCTAGACAGGCTGGAATGAAATATTAGGATATCTGCTGAGCCTGACTGATTTCTTCAAAGTAGGCCCTTCTTTGCTTTGGTTGGCTTCTCTTGCATGGTGGTTGATAGTCAAAGGTTTGGGTTTTTAACCACCACTCTATCTTTAGCTTCCTAGTCAGCTTCATGGTAGATGCCAGGGGCGGCGCCATGCGTGGT
This sequence comes from Selene dorsalis, assembly GCA_900303245.1. NCBI lineage: Eukaryota > Metazoa > Chordata > Actinopteri > Carangiformes > Carangidae > Selene > Selene dorsalis. The sequence goes on along the minus strand of OMNW01034937.1, from coordinate 17,746 downwards.
TGCCGTCACAATGGCCTGCGAATCATTGTACCACCAAGGAAGTGTTCTGCACCTACACGGGTGACATGCAGGCTGGTGAAGAGACACCGTCTGGCCTCTATGCCCCCTATGGTGGAAGGTGAGGGGCTGGCTGGCCGCATCATTGAAGTAGGACCCACCGGAGCACAATTCCTGGGGTAAGTGTGTGTTTGAGTGCATGTGTATTTGCTGGTGTGCATACACAATTGTGTGGTGTGTTCATAATTTCTTCTTCACTCCCCCTCTGTGCTGCGTATGGATCAGTAAGCTCCACCTCCCCACAGCTCCACCCCCTCTGAATGAGGGTGAGAGCCTGGTCAGTCGTATCCTGCAGCTGGGTCCACCAGGAACCAAGTTCCTCGGGTAGGACCATGGGTGGAGGACACCCTGTCAATCTGGAATCCCAGTCACATGCTCCCCCATATTTTTCTACCACTTCCACCCAGGACTTATAATTTTTTGAGTTTCCCATGGATATGCTGTGACTTTTTTATTTGTTTTTGTTACTTTCTTTCTTCATACTTTTAAAGTACAAACTGAAGTCTGAAACCATGTTACCCTATGTCTTGTGTTTTTGCGTTATGCACATGCTTCTCTCAGTCTCCAGTGCCCAGTGCCAACCCCCATAGTTGTGTTTGGTTAAGTTTTGTTCCTGATATAGAATGGAGGTTTCTCGTTTCTCTGTGTTTACAACCATGCATTGCATGTTTTTTTTTTTAAACTCAAATTTGTCTTTTTTTTTTCGTTTTTCTTTTCTTGTAAGGTAATGCATAATTCAACCCACACATCAAAAAATCTGTTCTTCCACATTGTGTTTGACTTTACCTTGTTACCTGTTTTAGGCCTGTGATCGTGGAGATCCCCCATTTTGCAGCCCTGCGAGGCACAGAGAGAGAGTTGGTGATCTTGAGGAGTGAGACAGGGGAGAGCTGGAGGGAACACCACTGTGACTTCACAGAAGAAGAATTGAACCAGATACTCAATGGCATGGATGAAAGTAAGGGATCTTACTGGACTGTGATGCCAAACAATAATTGTTGATAGAGGATTCAAATGTCTCCCACCTTAAACTCCATTGTCCAAACTTTACATAGGATACATTGACTATTTCTCATTTTCACAGAACTTGATTCTCCAGAGGAGCTTGAGAAGAAAAGAATATGCCGCATCATCACCCGAGACTTCCCTCAGTATTTTGCAGTGGTGTCACGAATAAAGCAAGACAGTCACTTGATTGGACCAGAGGGTGGGGTCCTCAGCAGCACTCTTGTGCCCCAGGTTCAGGCTGTTTTCCCTGAAGGAGCCCTCACCAAGAAAATCAGAGTTGGACTACAGGTACATGCAGTCAGTGAGGTGTTAAACATCAAAAGAATCAATGAAGCTGTTACATTTATGTGGTTTTTGTACTTTGTTTTAGGCTCAGCCCATTGATGTGGAGTTGGTGAGAAAGATTCTTGGTAACAAAGCCACTTTCAGTCCAATTGTCACACTGGAACCAAGAAGAAGGAAGTTCCACAAACCAATCACCATGACAATCCCTATTCCCAAGAGCTCCAACAGTGATGGGTCAAGCTCAGTATGCAGTGGGGAGACTCCAACTTTGCGTTTACTTTGCAGTATTACAGGTATATAGGTTTTGTTTTTTTCACCATTGAACTTTGAAAGCAAAATTTCTTCCTATCTATAAATACAAACCAGTTGGTGAACTCCAGTGACAGGTTGGTTAATGCTCCTGTTTCTGTATTTCTAGGTGGAACCACTCCTGCCCAGTGGGAAGACATCACCGGATCCACACCTCTCACATTTGTTAACCAATGTGTTTCCTTCACCACAAATGTATCAGCAAGGTTAATACTCCCACATTTTTAAATGTGCACTTGTTCTCTTTAGAGAAGATTTAGATTTAGGGGATGACTACCTTGAAAGGTTGTTTCTAAATAAAGGCATTGTTCTTATTCCTAGGTTCTGGCTCATAGACTGCAGACAGATCCAGGAGTCTGTTAGTTTTGGCTCTCAGCTGTACAGAGAGATCATCTGTGTTCCTTACATGGCCAAGTTTGTCATTTTTGCCAAGACACTGGATCCTATTGAAGCCCGCTTAAGGTGTTTCTGCATGACAGATGACAAGATGGACAAAACCCTGGAGCAGCAGGAGAACTTCACTGAAGTTGCCCGCAGCCGGGATGTTGAGGTGCAGTGTGAGGGGATTATTGTGGTGGAAAGTTGATCATCTGACAGGGGCTTTTAGAGATATGAGAGGAGTAATACGAATTAGCCTGTTGCCAAAGTGCAAACATATAAAGAGGGAAATATGGAGAGAGTCTGGTGACAAGTTTTATTTATTACAGTTCATGTTTTAAAATATCCCCACAATATTGTGTATAAATAGACATTAAAGGTTTTTTTGAATCATGAAGACTGCTATCAATCCACACACAGGTGCTCGAGGGAAAACCTATATTTGCTGACTGCTTTGGAAACCTGGTGCCTCTTACTAAGAGTGGACAGCATCACATGTTCAGCTTCTACGCCTTCAAAGAGAACAGACTGGCCCTCTTCATCAAAGTATGACTACAACTATGCTCTAGATAAAAATGTTAGAAAAAATGGCTGATTTACTCAGGCATTCTGAAATCTGATGTGCATAATTAATGGATTCAATTCTTGGTTCACAGATTAGAGACACAGCGCAGGAGCCATGTGGTCGTCTGTCATTCACAAAGGAACCACGGACATACCGTACTCTTAACCACAATGCAATCTGCAACCTTAACATCACCCTCCCAGCATACTCAAAGGTTAGTTTGAATAAGATGTAATTTGTGCATTTAACTGTAATTTATTCCTAATTCCAATAACTCCATTGTTTGCTTTTCCTCTGTTGCATTCTACTCTTTAGGAGTCTGACTCGGACCAAGATGCAGATGATGAGGTAAATAAAGCTCTCTCCATACAGTTGTACACAAAAGAAACAGTAATGTCATAATTAGGTCACATCTAATACTATACCTTTTGATCTTTTTCTACAGAGTGAGAAGAGTGACAAGAAATGTAAGCTGAACTCTTTTGTTTGACATAGGTCAAATAATTGCATGATAAAGGTCCATGCATTTCAGTCATTTTACATTTTCAATGGTCAGTGTTGGTAGTGAGGGAACCAGTTCATAGTTTTTAAGTAATTGTATATTATGCAGTTATAACAGTCTAAATTGGAAATGAATATAACATTTTCTGGCCACAAAGATTGCAAAGGGCAGAAATATGAAAATTGTTATGTGCCTAGAGATGCACTGACTGATGTATGTTGCTTTCTGTTTGGATTAACCCCGCTCTGTTATTTTGCTCTACTAACACTGTATAGTTACATGTTTGTTACTGGCAGCTGTGCTATGGCTGATGTACTCCACATTCCCCTCACTCCAAACCCCACTGACGTCCTCCCACCCTTAACATTTTTGTTTTCTGAAATTGCTATGACTTTTTTTCATGAATCATAAATGAAGGTCAAAATAATACTTTTTATCAAATCCACTCAAAAAAGATTTTTTTGAGTTATTTGTGTTAGAATTTTATCTGAATCCTGAGAAGATTTATGGTTTGTGGTCATATATAAGAAGTATTCATTTTGACCAATTATGATATGATATGATATCATTTCATAGCAGTTTTACCAATTGCATGCTGAAAAACTTTATTCTTTTCACACGGAAATGACAAACAATATAATGTTGTTTGTTCCTTGCTTCGGTGTGTAAATGTATTTCTGGTTCCTTCTTTATCATCATTCATTTTGTGTGATTTTGACTGCTGCTATCTCTTTTGAAATGTTTACTTAGTACACATTCCTTCTTAATTTACCTTACTTCAGTTTGTTTTATTTATTCATTGGTTTGCACTATTAATTAAATAGTGCTATTGATTATTTTACATCATTTCACATCACCACTTTTTTCTCTATATGAGCTAATAAAGATCACAAAACAGAGTAAATGAACTATATAATAAAACTAACTAATTAACTAACTGAACTTTTCATGATATTTGATACCACAGACACTGCAACTAAAAAATCATATTTCTTTTCCAAATTAGATGAAGGAAATAAGTAATTTTCAAAATGTTAGAGCACAAAAAAACTGTGACAGTACCCTGATTACTTGACATTAATTACACCACTTCTCACAAAAAATACAATTTTTGTAGTTTTAATTTTTATAGTTTCTTTGTTTTGAAACTTTAATTTGCAAGCAGACCTGACTATTCATGTCAGCAACAATCTTGAGAATTTTTGTTTGTTATGTCTTCCTTCCTGTCCCTTTGTTCCATGTGTAAGTTTCTCTTTTTCCTTATGGTTCCATTTGTGTATTTTACGTTAAATATCTGAATATGTAGACAAACAAATTAGTAATGTTTTTCTTGTCCATACGCTACCTGTTTTGTTACTCCTTCTGGCTTTGCTTATGCTGTTGCTGCTCTACTCCCCTCCAAAATCTTCTGGATCACTTTTGTCATCTCCTTTTCAAGACTCCGTTATCCTCTGCTCTATCAATCTTCCTCTTACTCTGTGAACTGAAGATGGATTTTTGATGGCAATGTCTTGATCACAGTTTTCTGATGTCTCTCTTCCCCACTTAATTTGTCCCTTATGTTTTTTACCCTTTTTGGTTGTGATTCTCTTAATTTAAGATGATGAATCGGAATCAACTGAAACATTCTCCCTGAGAACTAACCAACCTCTTGATCCTGCAACCCTTGCAAGCCCGGACCTTCTCTCAGACATGTCGGACGTCAGAATGTGTGTCATTTTGACTACAGAGCAAATAAATGAAGAGGGGGTTGAAGCTGGAGGGTTGGAAGAGCGTTTGGACATAATTGGACAGTTCAAAGATGGGCTAGAAAAGGTTGGAGAGACTCAAAGAGATGGAATAAACATCAGTAAACAGGAACTACAACAAGGTGAAAAAGAGAAATGGGGTTCACTCTGTGAAACTCAGGTTGACATAAGGAGTTCCCTCATTAAGGAACCAGTCATGCAGGAGATTTGCATTGAGAGGAAGACTGTAAAGACAACTACCACAGAGGCCCGGGACATGACAAGAATGGTCTCACACCTCAGTATGGACATAGAAGAATACTTTGAGCAGAGCCCTGTATTGATGAGTGGTTCTCAAGAAGATCTTGTCCAAGATAGATTTGAACAGGTTGTTGTAAAGCGTGATGGTAAACGGCGCCCCCCAGACATCAAGAAACCTATTAGGAAGAAACTCAGAGACAGAGAACGTTCTAGATGTAGCAGCTCTGAGGGAGAGCTGGAAAGGATGAGCTCAGAGGAATCATTAGATGGTGATGTTGTTCTTAAGGAGAGTGACCTTGTACTTACCACAGCTTTGGATCCCCCAGCTTCTCCTTTAGTGGTTGAAACACCTATAGGATCTATAAAAGACAGAGTTAAAGCTTTACAAAACAAAGTTGAAGAGGATGAGGTACAAAAAACTAAAGTTCTCACACAGGAGGAAAACCGTTCTACCACCAAAAAGAGGGCAGAGGAAGAGATGCCAGAACTCCCCAGAGTTCCCAAGTCCCCTAAATCTCCCAGATCGCAAACAGAAAGATTAGAGGAGACTATGTCTGTAAAGGAGCTCATGAAAGCTTTCCAGACTGGGCTGGACCCTTCAAAAAGTACATCTGGGCTGTTTGAACACAAAGCCATGGATTCTTCTTGTATTTCAATAGCCCAACATGCTACACAGGAGCCAAAATCACAAATCCAAACACAGAGCCAAACATTTGTCCACGAACAAAGTGATATCAAGACATCAGCCTTTGAGGATGAAGCAGATACATTAATCAAAGATAACTCTGGGGAATTACAGTTTATGTCAGATAGTGCTAATCCCAGAAAGACAGTAACATTTGTTGATCCAGTTCCATGTGAGGATGAATGGGTTACCCCACAGAGAGAAACACCTGAGAAGGAGACTATGTCTGTGAAGGAGCTGTTGAAGACATTCCAGTCAGGACAAGATCCCTCAAAAACTAAACCAGAGCTTTTTGAACATAAAGCAGTGACTTCTTCTTGTATTTCAACATTGATATCTGAATCAGAAGATTCTAGAGACATACAGTCACCTGAACAAAGTCTCCCACAAGAGCAAGAATCACAAATACAAATTCAGAGCCTCACAATTTTCCCCAAGGAGAGTGATGTCAAGAAACCTGACAAAACAGATTCAGGGGACCAGCCTGTAGGTTTAGATAACTCTGAGGAATCAGTATCGGATAGTTCTCATTTTGGAAAGACAGAAAACATTGTCAGTCCAGTTCAATGTGATGATGGAAGGGTTAGCCCACCAAGAGAGACCTCTGAGTCTGTGAAGGAGCTGATGAAGACATTCCAGACTGGACAGGATTTGTCAGAAACTAAAGTAGAGCCTCTGCAATCACAATCAATGGCTTCAACACATTCCGAAGAGATACAGGCACCTAAGCAAAGTCTTCCACAGGGGCCAGAATCGCAAATCCAAACTCAGAGTGTCACAATTTTCAATCAACAGAGTGATGTCAAGAAATGTTACAAAACAGACTTTGACGATCAACCAGTGGGTCCAAATAAAGATGACTCTGATGAATCACCGCTAATATCAGATGACTCTTACTTTAAAAAGACAGTAATATTTGTTGATCCAGTTCCATGTGAGGATGGATGGGTCAGCCCACAGAGAGAAACACCTGAGAAGGAGACTATGTCTGTGAAGGAGCTGATGAAGACATTCCAGTCTGGACAAGATCCCTCAAAAACTAAACCGAAGCTTTTTGAACACAAAGCAGGAGCTTCTTCTTGTATTTCAACATTGATATCTGAATTAGCAGATTCTGGAGACATACAGACACCTGAGCAAAGTCTCCCACAAGAGCAAGAATCACAAATCCAAATTCAGAGCCTCACAATTTTCCCCGAGGAGAGTGATGTCAAGAAACATGACCAAACAGATTCAGAGGATCAGCCTGTAGGTTTATATAACTCTGAGGAATCACAGTTAATATCAGATAGTTCTCATTTTGGAAAGACAGAAAACATTGTCAGTCCAGTTCGACGTGATGATGGAAGGGTTAGCCCACCAAGAGAGACCCCTGAGAAGGAAACTTTGTCTGTAAAGGAGCTGATGAAGACATTCCAGACTGGGCAAGATTCGTCAAAAACTAAAGTAGAGCCTCTGGAACCAAAATCAATGGCTTCTTCTTCTATTTCAACATTGACATTTGAATCAATACACCGTGAAGATATACAGACCCCTGAGCAAAGTCTTCTACAGGGGCCAGACTCACAAATCCAATCTCAGAGTGTCACAATTTTCAATCAACAGAATGATGTCAATGACGATCAACCAGCAGGTCCAGTCAAAGATAACTCTGATGAATTACAGCTAATTTCAGATGATTCTTACGTTGAAAAAACAGTGACATTTGTTGATACAGTTATATGTGATGATGGATGGGTTAGCCCACAGAGAGAGACACCAGAGAAGAAGACCATGTCTGTGAAGGAGCTGATGAAGACATTCCAGACCGGACAGGATTCCTCAAACACTAAGCTGGTACTGTTGACCACACAAGCAGTTTCAACACTGATAGCTGAATCAACAGATTCTGAAAAGATACAAAAACCTGAACAAAGTCTTCAATATGAGCCAGAATCCCAAATCCTAAATCAGAGCCTCACAGTTTTCAATGGAGAGAGTGATGTCATGACGTGTGACAAAATAGACTTTGGAAATCAGCCAGAAAGTTTATTCAAAGATAACTCTGAAGAATCACAATTAATGGCAGATCAATGCAATGAAGAAAGGGTTAGCCCACAGAGGGAGACCCCAGAGAAGGAGAGTAAACAAGAGCTTTTTGAACAGAAAGCAGAGCCTTCTTCTTCAATCATATCTGAATCAGATAATTCTGGAGAGATACAGAAACGTGAGCAAAGTCTTCCACTTGACTTATATCAACCTGTAAGTATGATTGGTAAGCGTGATTCTGAGGAATCGAAAGCACAACAAAACATGTGTGATTCTGAGGAATCACACTTGATCTCAGATAGTGCTTACTTTGGAGACAGCACTGATGCCGTTCAATTTAATGATGGAAGTGTTAGCCCTCAGAGCAAGGGGCTAGACCTTTCAGGGAAGAGCCAAGGCATGATGCAATTAAAGGAACCAGTCATAAGTACTGAGAAGAGTTTATCTGAAGACATACAAATAAGCCCTGATCGCAGACCTTCTGAGGACTTCAGTGCTGACATAAAGGCGGAGTTGGAAGAAAGCCCTGAGTACCAGCTGTTCAAGCAGACATCAGTAACTGCAGACATGAGCTATCAGCTGGAGCCACCTGAAGCGGAGACCCTTGGTGACGATTCTGTTATAAATCCAGCATCCATTTCAAGTTATTTTGAGAAAGGTGTTTCTCTTATTGCGAATCAAAAGAAAGATGATGATCTAAGTCCTGAGAGTCCCAAGCATGAAGGGTTGGCTGAATCCACAGACCCTGCTGTTGACATTAGGACCCCTTATTCCAGCTCAGAAGGCAGTGAGAATTATGAAGACCTCACACTGACCCATGAAAAGACCAATGAAATAATTACTTATTCTGCAAAAAAAGAGGAAAAGTCCACTATACCTTCATCAGAGGAGAAAATGTATGAGTCAGAAGACAAAGACCATACAACAACCTCTCATGAAAGCGAAACACTGTTAACACAAATGGGCACTGAAGTACTAGATGTCAATATTGAGGAGCCTGTACTTACAGAGGTCCACATTGAGAGGAAAACATATATACAGGCATCCACAACAGGAAAAGATATTTCAGGGCTAATATCCCTATTGAAGACTGACTTGGATCATTATCTTCAAGATAGGCCTAAGGAAAGCCAGCCATCAGAAGAGGATACTCTCCAGGAGAAATTTGAAGAAGTTGTCTTAATAAAAGACAAAGATAAAGAAAGTGTCACAGATGTCACTAATGACAGTGAAGGAGCAATAATTGATGGCACAACAAAACAAATGGACCATGAAACAGTTTTAGAGTCAACAATCAATAATCAGGGGAAAAATCCATCTGAGATGCTTTCAGTCATGGACAATGACCTGGATCACAATCAAGAACCTGGGTCTGTGACTGGTCGACCAACAGTAGAAAATAATGTGCAGGAGCAATCTGAAATTTCCCCATCTTTCACTGATGACAATGAAGGAGGGACACCAGATGACTCAGTTAAAGAAACAGATTATGCTGGATTGAAAAATACAGTCACAAGTGGTGGTGAAGAATTAGTGTATGACTTTGAAGAAACCCACTCAAACTTGACTGAAGAACTCCCAATGAAGGAAAAATGGGTGGAGAAAAAGACCTCATACCAACAATCTACAAAAGTAAAGGACATGTCAGGCATGCTGTCACTGCTCAACACTGACTTGGACCAGTATCTGATGGACAGGCCAGTACAAAGTAGGTCCCCAGAGGAGGATGTTATCCAGGAGAAATTTGATGAAGTTATTTTCAGCAAAGTCCGAAAATCCTCAAGTGCGGAGCATACACTAAAAGGGTATGAAAAAACAGACACAGTATCTGGTACCAATGTGGATGATAAGATAGGAGGAGAGACATATGAAAAGATACAGTCCCATGTGGTTGAAGTCAAAGAAGTGACACCAACTTCAACTGTACTGGAGACACCATTTCAAGAAGTCTGTATTCAGAGAAAGACAGGTGACCAACGGTCTACAACTGAGAAGGATATGTCAGGCATGTTGTCACTTCTCAGTAGCAATTTAGATCAATATCTCAAGGAAAGGCCAGTGACAATACATCACCCTGAGGAGGCTCTTGTCCATGAGAGCTACAAACAAGTCGTACTAACAAAGGACACTAAAAGAGAAACCACTGTAATCTCCACTGTACATAAGATGATGGCACCAGAAGATAAGCATGTAGAGACTTTAGAAATAGATGAAAAGGAAAGTGATTCAAAGACATGTACCCGTGAAGATGAAAGTCACAAGAGTTTCTTATCTGAGGAGGGTGAAGCTAAAATATCACCAAGTGCAGTGTCACATTTGAATGACTTAACTGAAGGGATGGGGGACCTAACAAAGTTAAATGAAACAAGTTATGACTTGAACATCGATCATTCAGCTCTCAAAACATACACATTTTCGCAACTTCCAAGTAGTTTAAACATACAACGTCCAAATGATTTTGAGACTGTGGTTTTTGATGACCCAGACAAAGAGCTGTGTCACCAGGATTCACTAGAGGCAAGTCCTCTCATGGAAGATAGATCTTCAAAAAAATCCCCTGATTCAATTGAGCCAAGCCCTACTGGAGAATCCCCTTGTCCAGACTCTCTTGAAGGAAGTCCCACAAACTCAAAGGACTCAGAACTTCAGATGCCCACCAAGACAGCTGTGTATGAGGATTATGCTTCCCAACTCGAAGCATGTTTTGCTTATGACAAAAATGTTTACAAGGATGAAAATGAGTATGTTGAGCAAGAAAATACAGGTGAGAATATCCAGAGTGAAAGTGAAATTAAAGATGACAACTCAGCCATGGCAGTAGCTGATGGTAACGTGTCCACTGACCCCAAAATATATGACAGTCAGAATCTTCACATGCTCATAAGGCAAGACTCTATTGACACAAATGAAATTTTAGATGATATCATTGATAAACAATTCACCCCAGAAGAAGAGATGTTTAAAATGGCTGCAAAAATCAAAACATTTGAGGAAATGGAACAGGAGGCTAAAATGAAGAGAGACATGTCTTTAGAGACAGGTGATCACAAAGACAATGAACTAAATCTAAATTTTGACCCAGCTTCACACTCTTCCTCACAGAATACACTACACAAAAATTTTGAACAGTGTATTATAGAAGATACTCACACACTTACTGAGACAACAGATATTTCCTTGAGCATTACAGAGACAGTAGAGTGTCAGTCACAGCTAAAAACCACTGAATCAACTGATGGTTCATTGTGTTTAACAGCAACAGAGAGAGAGGAACCTGATCCAGAAATTGAGGAGCCTGTGGCACTATCAGCAGAAAAGGCAGCTCAAATACACAAAGTTGAAAATGCCGTAACAGGTGACTATTCCTCAGTCAGTGACACGCATTTTTCAAGCTGTGTGGCAGACGAGCTACCGGCAGATGATTCAGATTCCATCGGCAGATCTGGGGCTATGATGTGTGCTGAAGAGCTAGAAAATGTCTTCTCAGGTTGTGAGGGTGATGATGTAGCCTTCGATGCACAGGTCGAGACAGAGAAAGAAATGAGTCTGGCAGAGGATATTCAAACACCTCATAAAACACCTGTTCGAACTCCAGGTGATGAGGCAAGCCCTGACCCATTTCAATTTCAAGAAGGGAAGCTGTTTGAAATGACCAGAGGAGGAGCTATTGATATGACAAGAAGAAGCTTTGATGAAGAGGAGGAAGGATATGCACTTCCTCACATGGGGGAACATCTGGTTGATGAAGTTGTGCCAGAGGAGACGGAAGAGTGCCAGTCAGTCAGAATATCTGTAACTTTAGATGATAATGATTTTACTACTGCCACGACACTTCAAGAGACCCCACAATCATCTCTGAGTCAGGATGTCAATGACAAAATTCCTACACCAAAACCCAGAACTCTATTGACATCCTCAAGTAAGTCAGAGGGTGAAAAGCCACTTTCAGTCCTTGGTAGCTCCACAGAGGTTCAGCTTGGTTCCCCCAATACTTTGGAGAGACTAACCAATGTTCAAGTTGAGGTTGGAGCTCTGGAAAGCCTTGGGCTAGGCTATTTAGACTCTACCATAGCTGACCTCCAATCAGACACATCCACAGTTGGCCATTCAGTGTACCCAGAGCAGAGCCATGATTCTCCAGACTCCTCTAATGATGATGATGATGATGAGGAGGAGGAGGAGGAGGAAGATGAAGAGGACCAGTGCTCAGTCATAGAAATGTGTCTTCCAGCTGCACAGGATGACATCCCAGCGTATCATCAGGATTCACCCCCATCTTTGGAAATCAAACCAAGCGACACAACAAAAGAGGCTTACTCTTTCAAATCTGAACTAACCTCAAAGGCTTTGCAGATATCTGAGCTTGGTCAGGTTCAGAGAAAAGCAGAAAAAAGCTCAGCCTTGGATCGAAGGACTAGGTCTGAGGCTGATAGTGACACAGCTAAAGCATCTAAAAAAAACAAAAGGAGTTACTCTGACAGTAGTAGCAGTCAATCCACTCATAAATCAAACTTTTCACCCACCAAACTTCCTGTAATGAAGCAACAGAAAGCTCTAGCTCATCGGATCTCATCCTCTTTCCCCCTAAAGAAAGAAATCCAAATCTCCAAGACTACAGAGACATCTGTTAGGTCTTCTCTGGATACCGATGACATAAGCAGTACCAGTCAAAGAAGCCCAGATTCTGTTATTTTCACATACGAAATCCCAGCATCACACAGTTCCGACTCTGATGGCAACCCATTGCCAGGTGTGCAACCATCCTCTGACAAAGCAGATGTATATGAATCAAGGCCGACCTGGGATGACACAGTGGATACTCAGATGCAGAGAATCACCGATGACCATACTCCAAAATGTACGTCAGGTATGGCCAGACATACATGGGCTTTTGCTTTTCTATCTCTTCTTGGCTACAAGACCCTTATTTCTCTTCCTAAGAACATAATGTCACCATTTGTCATTTTATGTAGTAGCCCCATGTTGCACTGAATTTCTTTGTCTGTATTTTTTTTTCATTCATTCATTTATTGTGTGTGTGTGTGTCTGTGTGTTTGTCTGTGTTGTGTGATGATTTGTGTCATGTGTTTGTGTGCCAATAAGTTACTTTCCCATCTGTGTATGTGCAATCTCAAGATTGGATGACCATTTTGGTTAGAGCAGCTTTAACAATATTTCTGCAGACAACTAATACAGCATTACTAATGTTAGCTTGCACCTTGCTCAATCAGCATATTGACACCATTGCTTTCACTGAAAAACTGACAAACTAATTGTGACTACATAATCATAGTTCATAAACAAGCCAATTCCTCCTCAGGGTTTTTGAATCCAACATTTATGTTATCATCCATGTGATCATCACAGATCCACAGTTTTCAGTTTTGCAGTATACATGGTGTCATCTGGAAATATATCTACACTCTTGCACATTACTAATACCTACAATGTGACAAAAGTTTTACTTTAAGATATGACTTACAGCTTGAATTACAGACAGTTTAATGTTTGGCTTTGGCGGCATTTTCTAGTGGATTGGCAGGATGATGCTGACAGGAAAGAGGAGACACTGGCTATCATTGCAGATCTTCTTGGCTTCAGTTGGACTGGTAAGATTTTGTAATATGGGGTGAACTTTATTTATATATATTTGTAAGAAAAATTGGGGAAATTGTTTAAAATTCTAGAAAAGACTATTCATGTTCAAGCAGTAAAAAACAAAAAATATATTTAAGACTACATTTTCATCCCTCATGTATTATTTATCACCCCAGAGCTGGCAAGACAACTGGAATTCAGTGAAGATGATATCCAGTCAGTGAGAACAGAGAATCCCAATTCCCTCCAAGAGCAGAGCCATGCCTTGCTGCAGCGTTGGGTTGAGCGGGAAGGTAAACATGCCACAGGTACATGCCACTTTTATAATAGATTTCAGTTTTACTAATATTTGTCAATATTTGTCAGTGCAGTACTCCTGTAAACATTGCATATTAGTTTGGCATTAGCTTTTTACTTTGATTTGTGTGTTTAGTAGACATGTTTTAATTTCATGTAGATCAAGGAACTAATAACTTTAATCGTGTTTATTAAAGGTTTTTTTCTACCATCTGCTAATGACTGATAAATCTTTTCACAGAGGACTGTCTGATTAAGAGACTAACCAAGATCAACCGAATGGACATTGTCCATCTTATTGAAACCCAGATGAACAAATCAGTTCAAGAGCAAACATCTAGAACCTATGCAGAGATAGAGAAGACACTGGATCACAGTGAAGGTAGCACTAAACAAAACACTTGATTCAGCAATTTTTAATTTCTGTTTGTGTTAACTTTCTTATTCATTCTTATTCATGTGTATTTTTTTCAGTGTCAGTAGCCCTATCATCAGTGCAAGAGGATGCAGACAGCCCCAGAGTTGTGAGAAGGGTGGAGTCAGATCGCAGACCACCTCCAGCTGTTTCTGAAGAGGACCTCTCAGTTGCTTCCCTACTGGATATTCCTTCCTGGGCAGAGCCTGTTGGACATACCCCCTCAGAAAGCATGCATGGGGACCTGTTGGAGGAGCTGGAGATCCCTCAGTAAGTTATTAATTTGTAATGATTCCTGAATTTGCAAGACAACATGTGGTGTTTCATCATCTGTCTCACTTTATTGGGCATACACCAGACAAAACACTACCAGAAGTAGTCAAAACTTCAGTCTGTCTGGAGGTCATTATTTCCTAATAAGGTGATGGTAGAAAATATTGCTGGTTAGGTAGAACACAGTTAGAGCAGTTAATTCCCCCTTACCCGTTCAGTCTTTTCTAGAGTATGACCTCAATTCATCACATTCATGCAAAGTATTTTTTGTGACCTTGCATTCTTTTTGTGTTACAGTGAATTAAACCCTAACCTGTGGACCTCTGAAGATGTAATTACACCCGAACCTAGATGTTATGACAACACAGACGAGCAAGTAAGTAAGCTTCCCACTTCAAAAGAGGCAGCATTGGGAAGCCAGAAAATTAAGGCTGAAGACCCCAAAAAAGACCAGAAAAGCTGCAATGTTGAAGTTCATTTCGCCAGGTTTTTCCAAGGTGGCACTCAGTGCAAAGTCAAAGATGACTGCAGCCAAACCATACCATCAAAACAATGTGGTTGTGAAGATGGGCTAAGGCAGTCACCTGAAATTCTGAAGTTGTCATCAACCATATCTGTCAGAGACTTTAGTCTGAGCCTATCAGAGTCAGACCAAGCTGAGACTGACTTCAGTGAACTCTGTAATGAGTTTAGCTATGCACCACAGCATGGCGATACAGACACAGTTAAATCCATTTTCAAAAGAATCACTGACCCTATGACAGAGGATCACCAAGCAACACTGGCCATGACTGAAGATGACACAGACACAGATATAGCTCACAAAAGCACGCTCTCTAAGTGTGATGAGGTCACAGCCCAATTCATCAAAATATCGTGTGGTAATGACAAGATCCCTCAGGTTTCATGTGTGGATACAAGCTTCCAACACTTCAAGTCCAGCAAGAAAGAAAATGCGAAGCATCCAGTCTGCAGTGATGGGTATCCAGATAGTGTGCCCTTCATTGATGATAGTGATGGTGTCCAGTCAATTCCAACAGCTAAGGACAGCATTGTGAAACCATGCAAAATGATGGTATCAAAGCCCATATTGCCACAGAGTCCAACATTCAGTGACCCTGCTCACATGGCTTGTGACTCAACTGATAGGTACCATACTGAGCATGTCAGGGAAAAGACATCCTGCATCTCTGAGCCAAAAATTGCATCTTCCAGACTATTTCTACCCATCACCAATCTCATGCCAGAATCACCAGAGCAAGAAATTGCATTACGTTTAACTTTTAATGAGTGTACCCCTTTGACCCCCTGTTTTGCATCTGAGAAGCAGTGTGGTTCATTTTCACCTGAAGATGAAAGGGATCTCCTCCCAGCAGAGGCATGGATATTAAGTGACTCCACATATAGACTGTCATCCCCAGAATCTGTCATGTCAATTAGTGACTATAGGGCAATGTCACCTGACTCTCCTCAAGCAGAAAAAAGAGATTTATTTGCAGACTTTTTTAGTATATTGGATGATAGCCGGGCATTGTCTCCTAGGTCTGATCCATGTTGTTCACCTGAAGTAACAATTAATTTTACAGAAAATATATTACACCCCCATCAGTCACATGCAGATAAACCCAAAACACTGTGTGCCACAAAAGACTCTCTTGACTCTTCCACTAACTCTCAGTTACCTAAATATAATCAATCTATGAGTGAAGATGCACAGATAAAAGAGCAGGTCAGAGCATTCTCACCTGGGAAATCAAGTATTAGGTATGATGAATTTGTGCAGAAAGATTTTTCTCCTGATAAAAGAGTATGTTCACCTGACCCATTCATGTCTATTCATGGATATGGATCATTAGAAGAGGACTGTCGCTCATCCACACCAGAATCTCAAACTTCTCAGTGCAGTTTTTCATTCGTTGAACTGTTACTGTCAGAAATTGTCCGTGCTCAACTTATGAGCCAATATTGTGATTATTACTTAAAATATTCAGGAGAAAGTCTGACTTCACCACCACTGATGCCAGCGATGAACAAAATAATCTGCAACGAAGAAATGTGTGAGAGTAAGCCCTTGACACCAGAATATGTAGCTTCTGCATTTTCATTACCTCTTGATGAATGTTTGGATGAGAAAAGAACAAGTACAGCAAATGCAAATAAAGTACCGCTGTTTGCTGTGTCAGATGCAACATATCTCACACATTCAGATGTGAAAAGTATGCAGGATGAGAAATCAAGCTGTTCAGTTAAAAACAAAAGATCGTTTGAAGTTGCACCACTGTCAACTGAAATCCCAACAACAGATGGGGAAAGTAATCAATCTTTTCTTGATTACTGGTTTTCTAAATTAGAAAATCAGTCTCATGAATATGTGCAATCACCAGGAAAATCAAATGAAAATCAAAACTTAACAGACAGCCAACAAAAGTCCTCAAACGACAATGAAATGAGACAATCTACAAATTTGGATACACAAATATCACCCATAAATAAGTCTTGCTCATATCACAAAAATCAGGATAAGTCAATGGAAACGTGCAACACGTTGAGAAACATAACTTCGTCGAAACCAATGGTCTTTAACTTTGTGAAGAGGCCAAAATATTTATTTGAATTTCAAAATGAAAGTTCTCCAACAAAAAATACAATATGTAAAGATGACAAGACAGCAGTCACACAGTCCAGTATTTCACACATGTTTACAGAATCATTATATAGAGATTCATGTTCCAAAAAAATATTCAATGAAGGTGATTCTCCAATTGTAGAGTTTTTGACAGATGTAAGACCAGCTTCACCGGAATCTGTGACATCAGTTGGGCAGCGGACCTTGTTTCCTGGACTTACATTTGGCGATGTCACAAGTCAACATTGCAGTTATTACTTACATTATTCTAGCAGTAGACCAGTGTCACCTCATTCAACACTGTCAGATGTTGAGTATTCCACATATTGTCTGGAGGAATTGTTTGACGACAACAGGGCAGATTCACCAGATTCACTTAGTTCAGGGGTGGATGGCACAAAAGTCAGTGTGACCACATCCCAACCACTGTCCTCTGACAGAGCTCTCACGTACGCGGATGTTGTTCGGGGCTTTGCACCCGCAAAACCAGCAGAGGCTCTGTTGAGCTGTCAGGAGTGGGAACCTGTTTGGTCTCCGTCAGTGTCATCAGATGTAGAGTACAATGACGCGTCCGCAGAGGATTTGGTGAGCGACTTCAGGCCTCCTTCTCCCGGGTCGCTGGTGTCTGAAAGTGAACACAGGCCCCTCTCCCCTGACTCACCTGTCCCACAGTTCAGAGCTCCCCACATCGCTCACGACGTGGACTTGTCAGGTCACAGGTCGTTTACACCG
>OMNW01034936.1:0-11848 GCA_900303245.1 Selene dorsalis | reverse complement strand
GTGGACAAGTTGTGACCTGCACATTCACCAGACTGTGAGATAATCATGTATAATTATGTAACATTACGACACATGAAGCAAATACTCAGAACTACTTGAGCTTTTGAAATCACTCCGCCCAGCAGCCACATCTGGAAAGTAGTTCCGACTATGCATTTGCTTCGAAAACAACTCGTAATTATACATGACTATTTCATAGCGTGGTAAATGTGCAGGTCACAACTTGTCCCTGAGAGCTTTTTGGAGTTGTTGGATTGTGTATTTGATGAGTTTTGAGGGACAGGGGACCTTGTACTGTTCACCTCCATTGTGTTCTCTGAGCAGCTCGTGTCTCTGCCTCTGGATCTCAAAACAACATGCACTGATAATTAAATTAAATAAACCTATTCCTATGACTACAGGGATTATGGCAGTAGGCGAATTTGCCAAAATGTTGAACTATCCCTTTAAAAGTTTTAAGCCTGTTGCACCTGTGCCTACACTTAGCAACACTGGTGGATATAGAGTGAGTCAGGCCCAAAATGTTGTTTCCTCCCATAAAGCCAAAGTGATGTCACATAGTACTAACACACCCTGGATTACAATTAACTAAACTAATCTAGTTATGTTTTATTTTTTCCTTTATTGTGCTACATCGAAAGATCACTTTTTATCCATGTGTTAAATATCAAGCTAATCAATGCTAAGCCTCTTAGTATTAAGACTGTAAATTGCTAACACTTACAAAAACCCTATAGCACACTACTTATCATGTTCAATTTCCTTTGTTTAGTACAAAGTACATAACCTCCTGTTAAATGTCAAATTGTCATTATTACACTTTGGATTTCCTCTAAAACAAATAAACGAGAATGTAGTTAATGAGATAATTAATTAATGTTTGGGTGCTGGTAGGTGGAGATTGTTTTCCTTGGCCAGAGCCTGTCCAGCTGTTTCCAGTCTTTACGCTAAGATAAGCTTACCCTCTGCTTGTTTCTATATCTTCATTTGTTTTTTATTTTACTGTAAGTGTTTATTACTATAAAGCAGGTTCACTGTAACCACCATCTTGTATGATCAGCTAATAAGTTATCATATATCAAGTTTAAGTGTTCTAGACAAACTGGTGCTATAATGCAGCACAAGGCACTGTGATGTTCATCTGTGTATTCCTTTCTTTATGTATCCATCACAGTGTAAAGTAATCGCTGTTCAAGCCGTCATTGTGTATAGTGATTAGTGGCAGCCCACCAGGACAGGCTTAATGACACACACTGTGTTTACATGACGTTACATTACCTCCTGGTTCAGCCGGGGGATAATGTTCCTGCAGGGACGACGTCTCTATTTATACACACAGACACAGACAGTCACACACACATACACACACAGTGGGATACTTAGACTATAAGACGGGCAGTCACACACACACATTCACTTACACATTTATGATGGAGAACAGGCAAACACAGATCAGACCTTCAACACCTTCCATCCACTGTGGCATGTCAGTGTAATGTGTGTGTGTGACATCATGTTTGAGTTGTATAAACTGTTTATTGCATAGAGATGAAAGGCTTCATGAAGTCTGTCTGGGGTGTTCCACAGTCCACAGACACTTCACATCATTCCCATCGGCTCTTTTCTCCTCGCCAATAATTACAGATAGTCGCTGTAGACATCAGATTTACATACTGTGCCGTATTTGGATGTGTCGCGCCTTTTATGTTTTGGATTAGATTTTTTTCTCTTGTCTGCTTGCTCTCATTGCCATTGCCTCACTCCCTCCTTTTTTTTTTTTTTTTCTGGCACGCATACACCCACACTCCTGCGCTGTCACATACACACACACATGTACACACCAGTTGTTTGATGTAGATGCGAGTGGCAGCCCAATTCTCTAATGAGCTTTGAGCAGACATCTCGGCACATTCAGCCGCAGCACTGTGAGCACTGAGCGGAGTGTATCCCAGTGTCGGATAAAGGTTGTGAGAGTGTGTAATGTACGTGAGAGAAAGAAGTTGTGTGTGAATCAACAGATTTGTCAGATTTGAATTGAATGTAGTCACTGACACATTTCTCTGTGCAGGTGTTGCTGCTATAGTCATATGAACCTCTTTACTCAGGTTTTATCATCAATACAGATTGCATGTGCACCCACTATTGTATATTAACGATCACCTTCTTTTCTCTCTTTGTCTGTGTCACCAGCCTGATGAGTTGACCTATGCACTGGAGATCAGTAACATTGTGTTCACCAGCCTCTTCTCTCTGGAGATGCTGTTGAAGGTTTTAGTCTATGGGCCTTTTGGGTACATCAAGAACCCTTACAATATCTTCGATGGCATCATCGTGGTCATCAGGTGAGTAACAGACCAGTAGATTTTTTTTTTTCTCCCAATTTTCCAGAAAACCCTGATATTACAGGTATCCCTTTGTATCTGCTCTGTGTCTGTTTTTTATAAACATTACCATTGGGGAAAATATAACCTGAAGCCCTTTGTATACCCATGGCCATTATTATAAAAAAGCTCAGAGTGGTGATGTAATGAAGCCTGGGGGAAATCAACCACCTCAGAGCATAAAGGCACAGTCACATTAACGTTCCATCCAACAAAATATACCCAAATGCAGCCCTGAAAAACATTATGCTGTGGGACACTGTAAATAAAGATGGATGAAGCCTTGTCAACATGGGTGATGTCACCCATGTTGGTTAGTGAGGAGTGGTGTTGAAGGTCAGAGTTGGCTGTACCTGACTCTGCTGAACTCAATTGACCACTGTAACTGGGGCTTTCTATACAGTATATACATATATATATACATATATATATATATCTTGTTGCCATTTTAAAAATGTGATGCACTAACGTTCAGAATATATTTTAACCAGTGTAATTTGAACATGTCTGTTGAAGACATTATTTTGCCTTTACTTCAGTGAAATGTCTTTCAGGTTTCAGTATTTGCATTTGAAATAATAAGAATAAGAATAATGATAATCCCTCAACAAATATTAATAACTGTTTAATAACTAATTATTTGTTTGACGTACATTTTGTTATTATCTATTCATGTGTACAGTTTTAATCCTTAGTGCTTGACATGTTTGTGTTAGTAATGAGAGATTTATCACAACAGATTAAAAGCCTCAGAGTTTGTTAGTATTGTTCATATTAATTTAAAGCTGTACACGTCATTACTGACAATAAGTCTAATGAGGATGTGTAATGTGAAATGTGGGATGTCTAATGAATTTATGGGATTCCACTAATAGTCCATTGTATATTTTAGAGTCTGTCAGCTCACTGTTCGGTTTTACAACCTGTAACATTAACAATTACGGTTGTAATACTCTTTAAATCTTACTTGTAGATGTGTGTGTTTGTGTGTGTGTTCTCAGTGTATGGGAGATAGTGGGTCAACAGGGTGGCGGTCTCTCTGTGCTGAGGACTTTCCGACTGATGCGGGTGCTGAAGCTGGTGCGGTTCATGCCGGCGCTGCAAAGGCAGCTGGTGGTCCTGATGAAGACCATGGACAACGTGGCCACCTTCTGCATGCTGCTCATGCTCTTTATCTTCATCTTCAGGTAGGCAGTCTCATGGAAACGTGTGTGAACTGTCTATCTTTTTCCCAACACTAAAGGGAATTCAAAGGTGTGGAATGAAAGTAAATGGGTAGATCAATGCATGGTCACTTCTGTATGAGAAGCAGAGATCAGTTCAGACATGACAGTGAGAGTGAGTCAGTGAAATGTCAGAACTAAGTGGTTTCTTCACCCCAGTGATGAACATACAGTGGCATGCAAAAATTTGGACACCACTGGTCAAAATTTCTGTTAATATGAACAGTTAAGCAAGTGGAAGATGAAACAATCTCCAAAAGGCAAACAGTCTTTTGCAATATTTCAAGCAATATTGGTGTATTCTTTTTGTTTTATACAACTTAGACTGAAAAAGGGAAACAAAGCAGCACGCTGCAAAATAATGGGAAACCCAGGAGACTTGAGCTCTCAGATAACTTTGACCAAGGTATCAGACAAGCTCTTTACTATTTACACACTGTGATAGTTTCTAAAGGGGGAGCTACTAGGTACTAACAATGCAGGGTGTCCAAACCTTTGCTGCAGGCCCTTTTACTTCTCTGTCATTTTGAAAATGTAAAAGATAAAAATAAGAATAAAAATTATATTGTTTAAAATGTAAAGGTAATGTGTCAAATGTAACTTTATGCCTTCTGGAGATCATTTCATCTTCCACTTGCTTAGCTGTTTACATTAACAGACATTTTGACCAGGGGTGCCCAAACTTTTGCATGCCACTGTATTTGAAAATGTTTATTTGGAGTATCTAAGTTTAACCATTTTATTTTATGTTGATCTGATCTGTGTGTAGGGCTTTGGTATAAATTTTAAATAGGATCTGAGCGTGACTGGAAATAGTGTTGAGAAAAGGTGAAAGAAATATTCCACACTTATGATAACAGCATCTAATACAGTCATCTGTGTTGTTATTTTCAATCCTGTAATTTGCAGTGTTGTTGAATTGTATTGCAATATACTGACAGAAGTTTGTTTATGTCTTTGGGAAGGGATCAGCAATATGTATTTATGTCAACATGTAGATGACATATAAAAATGATAAAATGGCAATTTGTGGTTAGAGGAGAAGGTCAGTACTCCAGTCGTTTTTTAAAAACCTCCCAGAGCCTTGTAATCACAGTGAGTGGAGATGCAGAAGGCTCACCCTTAGTTCAGTAGGTCCCTCTTGAACCACAAATTGGAGTCTGTACAGTACTGTTTACTATATTATACAAATGAAACAAAACAAACAAATTTTAAGAGATGTGAATTTGTTTATATGTGAGAATAGGTTTTGTTTGGTCTTCTGTTTCTATGCTAAGATTAACTAAATACTCCCAGTTCTAGCCACTAACACCACTTCACTCCTACACATCACACAGACAGTTCACTCTGTGGATAAAGCTAGTGTTTTTTGAGTTATTCCTTTAATATCCAACGTAGTGGAAATAGTGTGAGGTTATATCTTTGTTTCCACTTCCATTGATGTTTCTTTTAGTGCTTTTTAAAACAGAAAGTAAGAAAAAAAAAGAAACATAAGGTGTATGTCTTTGCCATGGCTTGTGACGCTCTCCATGGTGCTGAATTTAACCTGGCACCAGCTCTCCACTTCCCTTCTGTTTGTTGGCAACATTTCTGCCATTGTGTTTGTGATCCAGTCACTGTGTATTACATCACTGACAGTGCTCAGTATATGGCGTGTTTGCTGCCTTTGCTGCTTTTTTTGCTGATCAAAGCGTTCAGGGAATATTTCTATGCAAATAATTTGCATTTGTTTGTACTGAATCTAATGGTTTGGCACTTTTTTACCTTGTGTTGTTACCTTGTTTTCTCCTGTCCACCACCCCCCCCTCCCCTCGGCCTGTGTCAGTATCCTGGGGATGCATCTGTTCGGTTGTAAGTTTGGGTCGGAGAAGGACAAAGAGACTCTGCCAGACAGGAAGAACTTTGACTCTCTTCTTTGGGCCATAGTGACTGTCTTCCAGGTGAGGCTCAGACTCCCTCCCCACTTTTCACATCTCACCGCGCTATGTTCAGTTTAGCTGCGACTTAACAATCTGTGCAGTTGTTAAAAATTAAGCAAAAGGATGACCTGAAGATATGCGAGTTCATCCACCATCTGGACGCTAGAACTTCATGTGTGATCAAGCTGTACCTGCTGAAGTGCCCCCGAGCATCTCCACTTGCCTCATTCCCACTGTACCTGTTCCCATTCAGAGGCTGAAAGGACAATTTCCTCCCGAATTAATAAAATATATCGAATCAAATATTCCTCTCCACTCTCCTACCCCCCCACCACCTTCACTCTCGCTCTTTATCTATTCTCATATATTTTCTTCCACTCATCTTATTTCCATTTCCAACTATCTTACATAGGTGAAGTAGGCTTGCCTCTTGCATGATGTCACCTTGGATTAGTGACTCCCAGTGATCTCTGTGGGGCAGCCATTTATCCATTATCTCTCCATAACTCACTGTATGGTATTTATTTCCCTTAATATAGTAACCATTTATAATTCATTGAAACATCTGATCAGGGGCTGTGTGACGTGCCAGCATGTCTCTCAGTGCAGAACATTGCACTGACATGTCTGCTCTCATGGTGGTACACACGAGGAGTTGATTGAGTTTTTTGCCTTTTAAAGGACAGAAAAGCTAAAGTGTGGAGACTATAGGAAACGTTATATCTCGTCTTTCAAATGTACAATACAAACATCTGCATGTCTCACTAACTTTAGATTTGATCTACTTTTATTGAAACAAACAGAGCAGGTCAAGGGCAGACAGAGTTCTGCTCTTACACTGTGTTTCCAGAAGCATAATCAAAGGCAGGGACGTCTGATTAATTTACCTACAGTATAGCGCTCTAGGTGCCCCCATATCCGAGGAGTGCCATTCATTATCTCCATGGCCAAGGAACACATAATTGACTTGTATCGGTTAGGGGGATTACCAATGTATGATTAAAACAAGGCCCTGTTCATTAAAACAAGGTCACATTCATTGTGTAAGAGCTGTCTCCTGGATTGTGTTAGTTAAGCTGGATATGTTGGATATGAAGAATTTTAAACTTCAGTAACCTAAGCCTGAAGCATGTGAGCTAGTCTTACTTTTGTCACAAAAGAAAACATAAAGAAGTCAGCCTACAGCCATGTTTTCATTGAACTCATGCACAGTAAGTCAAATTAGCTAGGTAAGACAAGGCCAGTACTTGTCTGCCCTTGTCTGGAAATAATTTAGAGGTCTAATGTGTCACCATTATCATTATGTTACTATTTTCCCAACGTTGATATGCTTTTTTTCCATTATACTTTTTCTTTTCTCCTCTCATCCAGATTCTAACCCAGGAGGACTGGAACAAAGTGTTGTACAACGGCATGAAATCCACCTCTCCTGTAGCCGCTCTCTACTTCATCGCGCTCATGACCTTCGGAAACTACGTCCTCTTCAACTTGCTGGTGGCCATCTTGGTCGAGGGTTTTCAGACGGAGGTATTATGCTCTAATCTAGTGTAATGCATACGTTATGTAGTATGCAAAGAAACATAGTTTGAAATTATTGAGCTGCTTTGTGTGAAAATCCTCTTAAATCATTGTTTTCTTAAAAGAATGTGTAAGGTATGGGTTATTCTGGGGTGTCTAAGTGTTGAGAGTTCCCTTTATTTTAAATTGTAGGTGAATTTATTTCAGTCTTTCAGAGTGATTTCACTCTCGGGCATCAAACCAAATGATTTTAACATGTGCTGTGCTAGTTTTTAGAGAAGACTGAAATATGAGGCTAAATTCCGTTTTTCAGTGCAGACACATACCGTTAATGATGGATGTTCACACCCACACACAAAAAAAACTCATGAACACTTTAGGTATCGAATCTATAACTTTCCTTGCACTCTCTGCAGCAGGTTAAGCAGGGACGTGGGATCACAGTAGTTGCAGCCCTGAGTTTCCCTCTCTTCTTCGTCTTCATCTCGCTGTCATCCTCCTCTCCTCCCACTCTTTCCCACTATCTCAGCAGTCATTCTCATTATTGTTCTGCTCATTTGCCAATGCACTCATGCCATAAAGAACATCACACGAAAAATATGTCTCTACGACTAGACTGTGCATCAGCCCACACATCCCCTGTTTCATCAGTCTCATGCCTGGATACCTTCATCAAATGCATCCCCAACCCCACCACCCCTCCCTCCTTCCTCCTTCCTCCTTCCACCATTCGATCCCCTCATACGTACAACTCCATTGTACAACTGTGTTATCCACCACCGTACAATTGTTTGTAATTATTTTTCCAAGACTGTAAAAAACCAAGAGACGGCAAAGAGAGAGAAGAGGCTGGATCAATGGATAGCGTTGTTTAGAGAGAGGCAACTGGGAAAACAGTTTCTCTGAACATCTTCAGAGCTACAAGGAGTAAAGTGAGTTGAAACTCATTGAGCAACATCTCTTCACTTTTCAGCCAGCCTATTTGAAGTACGCAGGACTTTATTCGAGACAGATAAAGCGACTGAGAGAAAGGAATAGTTGGTGAGATGAGATGGGGAGAATAAATCACACAAGTATTCAGTCTGTCTCTGGCTGTCTGTGTGTCTTCGCTGCTCTTTCTTTAAGGGGTGACAAAACCTCTGCTTTCATCTCTGAGGCTCTGTGGCTCTTTGTCTGCGAAGAGGGAGTATAGATGAGGGGTGGCAGAGGGAGAGGTTGACAGCCTCATAAAATATGGATTAATTGGAATGGGCTTCTCCTACTATTGTGCTTATCTGCTGTACAAATATCAAGTGCATGACTGTGATGAGTGGAATCACATGCAGGGTTGGATGCATTGACCTAAAGCTGCTTAAGATGAAGGCTTCTCAGAGAGCCCAGGAATTGAACTTGTTTTTATTTGTCCATGTTGACAGCACCATACTGCATTAGTCTTGTCTGGGAGGTTGTGAGTGTTGATATCCAGCAATGTGATATCTATCAATGCCATATCTGTATGGAAAGGAACTAAGAGTGGTATGTAACAGGGTGCTGCAGGGGCTCAAATCCAACCTGCAGCCCTTTGCTGCATGTCATCCTCCTCTCTCCACCCTGGTTTCCTGTCTCTCTTATACTGTCCTTTCACAATAAATGTATTTAATGTCCAAAAATATAATAAAAAAATGATGGTATGTAATAATATCACCTAAATCCCAATAGACACACATGCAGTAAACCATCTGTGCGGTTGATGTTGTTAGCTATTGCCTAGGCCCATGAGCATCCTTACCCACTGCCCCCTACACTTCTGTGAGTCACGATTCAAATGATAGTGCTGAGGTTGCAGGAGTATCATTTCCTCAGAGTTTTGTCAGTCTGATCATTTGCCATCACTGAAACTGGAATGAATGCAACACTATCTGGAGCCTCTCGTTTCTATTAATGAGAGTCAGTCAAAGCACTGAATATATAGAGTGGCGTAGTAGGTTTTACAACAGAACCACTGACTCACAGCGGTAATGTTAGATATATTAATATGAATAAGACTAATATTTTTGGGCACAATTGCTGTATCTTAATTTATTTCCATGTGCAAAAACTGAGAGCAATCCAAATTTTAGCTTTTACTTTTGTTGATATCTTTTGGAAGAAGTAGAAATACACTTCCCAAAAGACATAATGTACCCACACTATCATACTTGTGACCAAGTGTGGAAGCCCAAAGGTTTGTTAGCTTTGTGTTCTGCTCTCCTGTATCATCACAAAGGTTAAATCTCCATCTCCTTTTTCAACTTTACACCCTTTTCTGCAAACATGAAGTTTATTTTTAGTCTTCCAAACTTTCCCTGCGTCAGGGTTGCTAGGCAACGGGTATGATGGTAACTTGAATGATGTGAGCCAAGCCAGGAGAGAAATGGAGCCAAGACACATACGCATAGCCATGCACTTACTTTTTTTTTTTACTTGAGGTATTACTTTTAAAGTCCACGTTCTTTCACATATAAGATGCAGTGTGTCGGTCTCTTTTGACTGCTTTTATTTCTTGATTTAGTTCCTTCCTCATCACCACGCTCCATGCTGTATTTCTTCTCCTGTTCTCTCTCTCACTCACTCGGTCTGTCTCTGTCTCGGTGTGACAATGTGTCCAAGTGACAGAATCCAATATCCGCTGCAGAGAGTGCAACCACACAAATCTCTCTCTCTTTACGGAGGGGAAAAAGAAAGAAAAAAAGAAGTTGCACAATTCACACCAAAGTGCACGCACACACTTGATATGTCGGCTAAAGAGGAATGTGTCTTTGTTGAGCACAATGTGTCCTAAAGAATGCATAGCTACCTTGTGCTGTCATTACATTCATACTGTGTGTCAAGATCACTTTCACATCGGAATGATCCCCCGACAATGGATCGACTGGTGGGTAAAATACGGCTGTGCATCTCTGACTATTCATGTTTTTGACTGTGTACTGGCCTGCTAGATTGTGTGCACGTGGAGCACTGCACACTGTCAGAGACAGTTTGATTTGTTCTGTTGAATGGTAGAGTCCCAATGTTCCATGCTAAACCTCCTTTAACTTTCTCCTCCTGTTCTTGTTGACTGCTGTGATTCCACCTCTCACCTCTATGCCTCTTTTCCTGTTTGCGCCTCCCTCTCCTGTCGGGCTGCACCCATCACTTCCACTATAGGAAGTGACCAAGCGGGAGGACTTGCATGCCCAGCTGAGCCTAATTCAGCTGCCTGTAGAATCAGGGGTATGTACAGCACTGCAGCTCTGCCTTCCCTAACTAACTGCCTACCCCATTGTCCCCCTCTGCCCTCCCTCACCTCCTGTTCCCCTCACCCACGCCTACAAATGCTTTGAGGTGATGTCACAGATCTCTCGATGGCTACAGCTTGGAGGATCTTTGCAGCTGTACTTCTCATTAATGCGTATGCTCGCTCTCTGATGTCATATTCACTTGGTCACAGGCCTCCAGCTTGGTAATTTATCAAATAGAATACAGTAGACGAAAATAAGCAATTCCAAGCTATTGATTGTGTCTTGTCTTAATGGGCCACTTCACCCAAATTGGAAAAGGGTTCCTCTATTTTTAACTTGTCCTAACTGGTATCAAAGCCAAGCATTTAGTTTCTGTTCTACACAGACGTTTTGAGATCTTCGCTGTTGTAAAACCAATTCAATACAGTACTGAAGTGGGAAGTAAAAGCCCAGTTCATCATCAAACAGTATCAAGTGAGTTTCTGGAGTTTTTCCAAGTCTTGAATGGACACGACACTGATGACTCATCAAGATGAGCCAGCAACAAAAGATAAGCAACTGCAATAGAAAATATTTGAGAAGGGCCAGAAAGCAAAGGTACGAGTCTTCGTGCATAAAAATGTCAGTGGAGAGGTGAGCTACAGCTCGCAATGTGCTTTTTAGTAATAAACATTTCATTAGCTGGCTTTAGATTTTGGTGCATCAGCCAGCTAATGGCAAAGTAACAGCAAAAGCTCAGCCTCTGTAGAAACCAGATGAATGTAATAGTATTCTCCACAGCCTGAATGTGTATCATTGTATTTACGAGTGAAAATTATGTTCAGTCTAATTTGAAGTCAAGTTTAAGTAGGAAAAGTATTTAAAAATGTGAAATATGTGAGAATGCTCGGCTGCCTTAAAGGGATAGTTCAACATTTTGGCAAATTTGCCTACTGCCATAATCCCTATAGTCATAGAAGTAGGTTCATTACCTTTAATTATCGGTGCATGTTGTTTTGAGATCCAGAGGCAGAGACACGAGCTGCTCAGAGAACACACTGGAGGTGAACGGTACAAGGTCCCCTGTCCCTCAAAACTCATCAAATACACAATCCAACAACTCCAAAACGCTCTCATGGACAAGTTGTGACCTGCACATTCACCACGCTATGAAATAACAATGTAACATTACAAGACAGTTGTTTTTGAGGCAAATGCATAGCCAGAACTACATTCCAGACATGGCTGCTGGGCGTAGTGATTTTAGGAGCGCAAGAAGTTCTGAGTATTTGCTTCATGTGTCGTAATGTTACATAATTATACATGATTATTTCATAGCCTGGTGAATGTGCACATTGTGTGTGTAACATTTCTTAACATTTGAACAAAAAAAAAAAGTGAAAATTAATATACATGGTTGTTACAGGAGAGACATTAAACTATGGAAAATTCTTGAAAAAACATCATGATGTGTTTGGCAGTTAAGGCAATTTAACCCATAACCCAATATAAAACTTTAGTATTGATAAAATAGCCATGAGACTTTGTTCAGAATATCATTGTAAAAAGATGTTTTTTGTCTTTTTTCT
>OMNW01034935.1:9144-42008 GCA_900303245.1 Selene dorsalis | reverse complement strand
AACAGTGTGTAAGTGTACAATATAAATATTTAAGAGAGCGATCAGTGGCAGCCTTCACTTTTGTTACTGTTGGGTGGCCACCCCAGATTCACTGTTGTTACCCTCTGTGCCCCCCACCAGAAAATACTCTGGACCCATCCCTGCTCATACGGTTGGCGTTCACACGCGTTTGTTTTCACTCTGGTCCACCACTGGCAGAACGTCATTTTCCTGCGATGACTGACCGGAAAAAGACGCGTCATGTTTACACGACTCCTGATTGTAAACATGAAACTCTAGATGATGAAACTAAAGATGGCGACGGAAAATGGCAGCCTCCTACAGTGAGTGCCTGCTTATATGTATATATAAATAACTTATTCTAAGCCTATGAGAAAGCTTCCAATTGTATGCAAATATAATCACACTTCAGTAAATATATATTTATGCAAGTACTATATGTTTTTTGCTAATAAAGAGCCCCAAAAATTACACAATGTCTCTTTAAGTACATTTCAGACACTGTCCTTTCTTACTTTCACTAGAGTAAAGGAATTGAATCGGTAATTCTACTTTTACCAGAGTCTTTTTTTTACACAAGTATCTGTACTTCTGCTTAAGTACAGAATGGGAATACTTTTGCCACCTCTGCTTATCTGTCCTTCATGCTGCTGTTGGCCTTTTCAATATTTGGGCCAATGTTTATTCATTTGACAGAAGCTTTGTAGACCACAAGCTCCCTCTATATCAAACCTTTAACGACCCACAAGCACCTTCACAAATTAATCCTACAGGGGGGATATTGATGAAAAAAATTTAAATATAATAAGAATTGTTCACTGTCACCTCAGACACAGGCTCTGGATCATGGGGCTCCACTCCATCTATGGGAAAAAAATCAAATCCATTGTCAGTGAACATTTGTTCCGACATTATGCTGATAAGAGAAAATAATGATGATGGCATTACATCTCTCTCAATACATATTTTCTAATTCACCTAGGTAGTTTGTAAATGGCATTTTAATGAGATAGGATTCCAGTATTTAAATATACAAAAACAAATATATAATAAAGAGTAATGAGTAACATCCATCTGCTGATGTCACCTCTGAGCACACGTCTATGCCACTTCCTGTTTGAGCTCCACATGTGTGGTAATGTACCATACAGCTTGCAGCTAATGAACTTTGTGTTCTATTAATTAGCTGGAAATTAAAAAAAAGAAAACATAACCTCTTTATCCTTATTTTTATGTTGCCAATTATGCATAATGTTTCAAACTTGTCTTATTCCGCAACTCGGTTTATGATGCAAATCGACTGTCTGGTGCCTCTGAGTTTTCACTGCAGAGAAGGTGTAATCATTTCATCATCCTGCAAAGTTTGAGAGCATTTCAAACCAGTTATGTAGCATCAAGTGTCCTGACTAACTAAACTAAATGTGGAATTTGTCCACTGCCAATATCTGGCTCAACAACACATGGTTTGAATATTTTGGATTTCCTTCCCCTTGGTTTCTTCTGCCAAAGTGTCCTCAGAGTCAAGAATTTCCTGCATGTTTGTACGCGACTGACCTGGTGTGAACCCCCCAACATAGCACCAGGCTGTCAGAGCAAGTAGGCGATCAGAGATGCCAACATCAAGGCTGCTGTAAGGCTTGCTCTCAGTGCTGCATGACGGCTCCCTCCATTCACCTCTCTTACACTCTTATCTTTTCTCTGTTCCTCTTCTCCTCTTTCTCTTCCCCTCTCTCCTAATCATGCTCGTCCTTGCTCGCTGCTGTTTCCCCTCTCTGGGTGAGCCTGCTCATTATCTTTTCTTGCAAACACATCTTCTTTCTCACTCATTTTCTCTGTGTTTCTTCATGCGCTCTGCAGACTCTCGCTCGGTTCAAATCAGGTCACTTTCTCAAGCACGTCTTGTGCCCTTGTTATCGTTCCTTTAAACATTTACTGGAAGGTAATGAAGCTGCAGCAGTTGCTCCTCTATTAAAACTTCTTGTCAGTAATACTGATCAGTATTAGGGCTCAGGGGTGGTGTGGACACCCTCATTGTTGCCATGCTGTTGTGGGTGGTCTGGTGTTTTTAGTCCAGAAGCCAATGCAATGCCCAGAGCTGCAGAAAGTGACAGAAAATGTTCTCTGCCTGAGTAGTTTGGGCCTCCAGCCAAATTAAGGGCCCTTAATGCTAGGCCTCCCATTGCCCTTGTTGACCCTGATTAACACGCTGTATTATTTTTGCTTGCAGTGACAGAGTAGTGATTTTGAACCTTAATCCACAAGTGGTATGTTCTCCTTGCCACATACCTTTGGTCACTTACTTATATATCCCTTTGTTCTGATATGAAATTGTATTATGCACATTTTTAGGGGCAGTCCTAATCAGTGGTGAACCTATATTATTGGTCCCCTGCCGACTAAAGCCTTATTAACCTGTCTGTTTGGGGCATTGTCAGTGTGAATAGCTGCCTGTCGTGCCTGTGTCCCTGCCTCTGGCCTCAGCTGTGAGGTCTTCCCCTGGTGCCGCATTAGACTTTTAGGCTGCAGGACACTGTCCAGCCTGTGCACCATCTGCCATCCTGTGTACCAGATCAAATGACATTAGATGGTAACAATCACAATCACAAATCCTAAAAAAGACTTACCTAATGTGCTTAACAGTGTTTGTTTCTTTGGAGTTGCATTAATGCTGGTACCCCGAAGACATCAAAGTAAAACCTGAGCTGACCTTGTTACCTTGTTGGTATTTTTCTGCGCAGTCTGGTCTGTGTAGCCTGAGACAACAGTACCAAACCACTGTCATATCATGCTCTCATGCAACCTTATCCACTAAGGCTGCTTCCAAGAGACAGCAGGGAGAATGAGCTCCACTCAGGATGGCTCCTCTACTTCATCCGTGCATGCCACGTCTACTGTTGACTGCTTTGTTTCACTGTCGCAGCGTATTTATGTACAACTCAGATATTTTGCCACATCATTTCTGAGGCAAACAAAATTGTTTGCTGGATTATGTGCAGTGTGCTGCGTGAATCTGGGGGAGGCAGTTTAGAGTGTGCTTGAAACAAAATGGTTTGCACAATGTGCTCTCTGTCCACGGCTGAAGACAGAAATGTTTATAGCTGTTTTCCAACTGCCAAAATCAAAGAGTCTGCAATCACGAAGAAAGGTGAGACTTCATGCATATGAAAACTGCTTTTACATCTCCACACACCTGGTAAATTGCTGTCTGAATAGGTTTTGCATGTCAGAATGCTGATTTCAGAGAGGTATGGAAGAGGAGAGTATCAGATGCTGTTCGACGACCCAAGAAGCCTCTGGTGTACAGGTTTGGTTAAACATTATGCTTTATGTCAGTGTTGACTTATTCTATATTTAACCAAGGCCGTGATCTTTCTCCAACATTAACTGAACATAACCTTATTCATAAACGACTTTCATCATACTTCAGTTGCTCTTTAGTGCACACTGCAGGAAAACAAATGAAGTTAACATGTTCACTAAAAGCAAAAAAACTAAAAACATCATGACATTATTTTTCTCTCC
The DNA here is from genome assembly GCA_900303245.1 of Selene dorsalis. NCBI lineage: Eukaryota > Metazoa > Chordata > Actinopteri > Carangiformes > Carangidae > Selene > Selene dorsalis. Next base: position 38,486 of record OMNW01034935.1, on the reverse strand, counting down.
AAATTTATTCATTCAGGTTGAAAATGAGGTATATATATGAACATTGGGCCTCATTCACGAACTGTTCTTAAGAACAAATTTGTTCTTAAGTCTAACCCAGTTTTTACAGAGATTGTCCATTCCTGAATGTTTTCTTATCCAGGAAAATCTACACACACTTATGCACATTTGAGAGCTGACACATCAAATCACCAGGTATTGCGTTTTCTTCTGTTCTGCAGTTGTATAATATTATGATTTGAATTAGAATAGTTTTCTTATCATTTAAGATGTTTTTAATATTTTTTTAAATTATTTTACGAAGCACTGCTGTCTCTTGAAAAACAGTAAAGACATTTAATTCACATCAATTATGTTTATTGGGAATCACCACACCATGCTTATGATATATGAGAATATGATAATATGATGATATTTTTGACGGCACATCTGAGAGTGCACTGTCTCTGATAATGACCCTGATGTGACAGGCCTGGTCCATCCAGTGCTCTGCATCTCTCTTCTTTGTTTGCCAACACTTTTTTTAACCTCAGATTTGAGGTCAAACCATTTCTTCTTTACTTCATCAGTTATGCGCTCTTCTCCAGATACGACATTCGGTGAACAACTCACAGCATCCCATATATCTTTATTTTCTCTTACTTTACATCCACTGCTGACGCTACTAAATCTAACAGCTGGTTTTTTGTTGACTTCCTGCAGCAGTAGCTGCACCTCAGCTCTACTAAAGCTCTTTTTACGTTTGCAGTCCTGTGCTCCCTCTGCAGATTTTCATTTGGGCATTTTAACTTTCCTTCTCAACTCACCTTCTCTGCTCAGTTTCTGTGGTGTGCACACTGCGTGATGGGGAGCTTACCTGTGCTAATCCTACATTAATTAGGATCACCTGGCACGCGCTCAACTTACAAGGAGATGGCATTCATCAATTTAAGAACACAGCTGCAAACATTTCTGCCGTCTAAAGACCTCAGCTAATTTGTAATAATTACAAAGGATGTCTGTGATCTTGATCCTGTGCGAATGTGCCATATCTATAATTTATAAAGTAAAAATTCCGCAAATTACCTAGCATATTTTGCCAAACACAGACATCCCATGATAATACTAGTCACTAGTCATGATAATACGCTGGCCTTCTCTCCCTGCCTCCCTGCGTCCTTCATTTTTTGTTAACCAACTGATTCCGTTTCCATATTCCATGTTGTAAACTGTTTTCTTGTCTGTATACAACATCTATGTCACGTCTGCCCGTCCTGGGTGAGGGATCCCTCCTCTGTTGCTCACCCTGAGCTTTCTCCTGTTTCTTCTTGGGAGTTTTTCCTCAGTGGATGTGAGGGTCTAAGGGCAGAGGATGTTGTCATAATGCTGTGTAAAGCCCTTTGAGACAAACTGTTTGTAAAAATGGGCTATACAAATAAAATTGCCTTGCCTTGCCTAGTCCCATGCGACATTTGCATCTCAGTCATTGGAGGGTATTAGTTGTTTTTATTGCGCACCTTTTCTACCTCTTTCCCGCTTGAAACACGGAGGCTGCGGTGGAAATTATGAGTGGCAATTTTGACACCATTTTAGGTGCAAATACAGTCTCATCTCGGTAGTGGAGATGCGTTCAAAAAAACAGCAATCTCTGTTCCATCGAAATTTCGGAGGATATTGAGATGGATGACGTGCGTAGCAGCATGCGGTAAGGAACATTTTTCTATCCTTCAACAGGCTTAATACAAACGCCATGATGGCGTTTACACACACACATCAGAGCCTACACATCTCACTTAGCCCCTGCTAAGCACATGGATGTGACATAGATTTGAGGTCAAATATCCGGGCCTTAATGTCAGTAAATCTGAGTAAAATACAGAACACAGGTAATTTACAAATTACCACATGTCCCCAGGTAATACTAATCCCATGCGAATAGGACATAAGAACAACTTCATGAATCCAGCGTAGAGTTTTCTTAAAGCCCACACAAAGAACTTTTAACTGGATATGCAAAAGTCTCTGGTTTCTGCTGATGTCTCTGTTTGACCTACAACAGCAAATGAGGTCATCTGTGGGAAGATAAGCTGTTTCTAAATAGTGTAACTCTTTACCTTCAGGAGGCAGTGGTCGGGTCGGTCCACCAGACGAAACAATTTACGGCACTCAGACTGGAGACAGTGAGAGCCAGATAAGCGCCTTTACAGCAATACACCCTAGAGCTCATGGGAAATGCAGTCTTCATTCTGGCAGAACACTACCGCTTTTGTCCACAGGGGTCGCCAACATCAACATAAAATGAAAGTTCTTTGTAGGGGCTTTAAGAAATTTCTTAACAATGACTCAAGAAAGAATTTAAGGAAATACTTAAGAGGATATTGGTGAATGAGGCCCAGTATTCTGAGGAGACTGGGATCTCCTACACCACTCTTCCTCTGTCTCATAATTGAATTAAATTCTCACTTGACTTTAAGATATGCCACAGGCTCGGGCTGCGACACCTAAACATACAGGAAATTGTGGAGTCCCCACAAAAAACCGCCTCAGTGCCACTGTTCCACAGTCAGATATGACTTTCAGGTAAGACAGGTAAGAGGAAGTAGGTGGCACTTTGACTTATGCAAACTTTATTAAACCTACTTAACCTTTCTTCGGTGCCTGAGAAATTTTAATTGGTTACTGCTTTTAGTGGAAGGCAGGAAGCTCCCATTGACGCCTTATTGCGTCATGCCACTGAAGCTTCACCTCTTCCCCATTAAGCAATAATTTGACTGGGCTCTGCCAAAGACTATTTAGAGTACTTAACCTACTCTATACGTTCCGCCACACCCTGCTCCACCCCTCCATATTAGCCACTGACACTAGTGTCAAAGCCCTGTCTCTGCCTCAGGGGATCTCAGATTGGCTGCTGTTAGTCAGACACCATTGCATATCTAAATTCCTAGACGTTTGTTGAGTGCAGCCAGTTCGCCCCTCCCTGCAGTAGGGGTTAATCCTGTTTTTGGGTGACACCACTGAAGGTCCTATACAATATGTATAACATGCATAACAACATTTTCCTGTAGCTAATGGCTAATTGAAACATTGTTTTTTTTTCTCTTGCCAGCAGTTTCGAATCAAATCAGTGAAATACTGAGAGAGGTGTTTCTGAATGCATCCATATGGGCTCATCTGTCACTGAATCTGTAAACAAATCTGCAAGCTTGTTGCAGTCTCCACTGCTGCTGCCATAGTAATGTTGTGGCAAAGTCAGATTAAATCCACTTTTCACTGACAGTGAGAGCATGGACAGCCAGATTTATCATGGTCTGCAATTATGCACTCTTAAAATGCCAGTGCGAAATTGGTTTGACTTCCTCCACACGATGAATGAGGCTTTGTTGTTGTTACTTAACCTGCATTAGTTTTCTCAGTTGTTTTTTTTGTTATTTTTACAACTAGATCAGACAGATTTTATAGCTTAAAACCATGTCAGCACACTAACACTCGACTGGGAACGACTGGTTTGTGCTGCACCTCACTACTGCAACTATTGATCTCAAAATTAAAGAACGTGGTTCTTTTCAGGAAAGATTTTTTTCTGTATTCTTATATCATCTTAAACAGTGTGTGTCTGCGTGTGTGCGCGCCGACTGATCTTGATCTCCGTTAGACACAAGTGAATTAAGCTATTACATGAATACAAAAGAGGAGCTGACAATTTATTGTGTGAACAAATGATGGACAGTAATGATTTCTTTATTTCCCTTCAGTTTTGCAATTGGAAAACATTTCCATTTAAAAGCACTTTTGCTTGTCATGTCGTGCAACACAAACACATTACCAAGCACAGCATTTAAGGCAGAATTTGCAGTGAGCATCAAAAAGATTTATTCAGTATGTCCTTTTGTCCTTCCCTTCTCCACTGTTATTTCCATTTCAGTCTGAAGTACAATAGCACCCCCACTCCTCCACATCCATCATCACCTATCACTCCTTCTTACACTTGTTAATCAATAAGAACAGGAGCTCATTCTTCCTCATGAATACATCCTTCATCTCACACAGGCAGATTTTCTTTTATCTCTGTCCAATTTAAAATGATTCAGAAAAGACTTGTATTTATCCCACTATTTCTTCATTTGAATAGTTTCTGTTTTTGCCATTTTCAGCAGCACCACATCTTTTTCAAACCCTACTTTATGTCCTTGCGTTGTCATGCAATAGTTGTATTTTTAATGTTTTATGTCCAGTTCCTCCCTCTCTGTTCCTGTTGTTCCAGCATCGTTGCTGCTCCCCTTCCTCTTCATCCCTCCCACCCCTCCATTTTCTCCCGATTGATGCCATCTGAGGTTGCAGGCCCAGGCCGCCGGAGCTGCAAATTTACCCAGCAGCACACGTCACTAACAGGGGAGCGCAGAGCTCCCAAAATAGCCCAAACAGCAATTGGTGAAAGGGGGCCCAAGTGGTAGTTACCGAGGACCGAATCTGACGACAAAATGAAGCTTTCCAGACATAATGCGGACACCCATCATTTAATGACTCACTCATGCAAGCCTTGCTGATTGATTTGTTACGTACTTCAGCACTACCATGGACTCACTTAGATGCTGTTTTTGTAACAATTATTCCGATTGAATCATTCTATTTTACACAGCACAGCATGTGCCTCTTAATAATCGGGAACTTTTAATGAGGTTTCTGTGTGATCCCTGAATACACAGCGTAGACACGTATGCTGTGATGCAGCTGAACGACATGATAGGCTCCTCTGATGTGAGTCATGTGCTAGCACTCATCCCACTGATTTGCTTTTTAAAATACCACCAACACAATATTCACAACTGGGATAATAATCTGTTGCATGATCTGCTTTGTGAAACAGAAGTGATACTGTTTCACTGCCAAACTCGATCGTCCAAAAATGTAATCATCCAAGAAAAACACCTTTATGTCTTTAGTGGAGCTTTTGCTTTTATTCTAGGAACCCTGTTATGTGATCAAATACAAACAAATGTACTGTAAATGAATCAAAAACAAAGGTGTCGCTCAACTACACAAATTTCATAACCAAACTGGCTGTAACTTTATTCAACCAGATATTTAGATGCTTGCATAATTGTGGACTGCTGTTGCATAAGGGGAAAAGAAATGCAGGGTTTAATTGAAAGCAGCTAACAAAGGCAACATTCATGGTTTTCTTGTTTCACAGTACACACTGCAATTCCTAGAATTTCAGCAAGTATCCCACTACGGAAAAGTCTAGTTTGTGAAACCTGGCAGTAGCTCCAAACTGAACTATGCAGAATTTCTGAAATTTGTTTTTGCTGGGTGATTAACTAACAAACACCAACAGACATCTTTTTCAAGTTATGAATCATCTTTTTGCAGTTAGTTGAGCGAGTTGTCTGTAAGTTTATTGCACATCATTAAAAGTGGATTTGCAGATACACAACAGTGTTTGTTGTCGGAACTATAAATATGCAAAAAATACACTCTTTTTATGTTTAGTTTGTTCTGGTTTACATCTTGTAATCCACAAGCCTGCCCACAGAACTGACTGAAAACAGATCTCCTGAGGTGTCTCCCAACATGACCCCACTTTATCCACTGAGTCAATCTGTTACTCATAAGGCAATTAAATCATTACAGTTGAGTTCTTTATAATAGGTCTTTATTGCACCCATGGTGAGATAAGCATGAGCCAATTACACATGTAAAACAGACGAAAATATCCATTCAACACGTACAGTATTTAATAGAGCTCATGATTGTCAGTTCACAAGACAGGACCTCAAAGAGAGATAAAGACATGCGGTGGCAATGCAGCACTAAGGTCTTTGGGCCTGTTGGAGGAGTGGCAGGTCATTCAATCTGCTCTTAAAATGTTTCCAGGTTTCTACATGACATTGTTTGTGGGGTAATCTGATTGACTCATTGATTAAATAAGTTTGTTTGTCCGTCTAACTCATAGTTGGGAAGAGAACAGAAGAATTGACTGCTGTTTTCAAGGGCACTTCTCGGATCCAGGGACAATTTGGGAAATTCTGTGACTCGTGTCACTTTTATTGCGAATTCACCACACAACACATGCAACTAAAACTCAAGCATTTCTTTTATACCACCATTAATTTAGTGACTTGTTACTGGACCAATCTTTCATTCATATCATGGGTTCAGAGGCTATATTTAAAGCATAAAATCGGTTACAACGATCAAAGTCTTTGTAGAAACAGAGGAGAACAAGAGGATTCATGAGAAAAACACTGCCACAAATCGTTCCTGCATGGTCCACCTCAGAACTGATATTTTTAGTTTATAGTCATGTCAATCTCCCCACAAACCTATCTGAAAATATAACAGTGTTTTTGGAAGATTAACTTGTGCATTTGTTTAATACAGTGGGAATACACCAGATTTCATGAAGCAACAGGTTTATCTAAGTTTTACATTGCAGAAATCCGCTTTATTATTGGAACTGTAAGTCATATATGCATCGATTCAAACTTACACAGGTGAGGAAGGATCCAGTACATTTCCAAACACGAGTGGAAAGAGGACTTAATCATCAGTGATTATTTATTTTCATAAATTTGAAGTGACGTCTGACAGTTATTTATTTTCCAAATTTCAGAATTATTTTATAATAGCTGTGCAGTATTCTACCATGTGCTTTATTCTGATAAGCATGCAAGCAGCTCTAACCTTGTAAATTTGACACACAGAGGCTAATTAAGGCAGAAACACCAAAGCATCCATCTCAGGCACCTTTTTAACAGAACTTTTTAATAGAAGTGCACATCAAGGTGTTCTTGGTTGGAGTGCAGCCTAAGCAAGCTGGGTCATTACTTTATGTATTTGCAGACACTAGTGTGGATGACATTACCAAGATGGTGTTGTTCTCACACACTACATGGCAGTACAACTCCACAACCTCCATGACCTGGAAACAAGGTGTTAGGGAGACTCACAGGGAAAAATGAATGTGTGTAAGTATTCATGGTGATCACTTCACTATGAAAAAAAAAATAAGACTGAATTGTCAGCTAAAGCTCAGATATGTGAATATGTCCTACATTTATATGATCATATACAGTTAAGACTACATCCCATTCCATATTCACATCCACTGTGCAATCATCTGAGTTTGTATTTCTTTTGGCCTCAGGAGAGGACACTGAAAATCAGAAAGCTGCTATTTATTGCGTGCTCGTTTTGATTCACAGATGATAAACTCAGAAAACACACTTTAATTAACTATTGATCAAGGCCAGAATGGAGAGGTTCTGATCTAGGGACTGAATTTTGGTGATTAAATATCCCTGTCCCTTCTTGCTGACACTGTCACAGACGAAAATGCATCATATTGCCTGTATTCAGTTTTCAATCAGCAGCTCTGCAGCATTTGAGCAGCAATAAAACTCAGAAATAAACACACCATTATTCTCTTACTCACCCTTTATTATGGAAGGCACCATGAACATTATCATCATAATTATACAAATATATTACCAGAAATATCATTTTCATATTTAACAAATCTCCTATTTCATTGTATTGTTCTGAAACCCTTGCATTGTCTACATATGTCAGTAATATTGGTTCATTTCAATGCATGTTATATTGTGGGAGTGAGCACATTTGCATTGAATTCTATAAGTGCATGGAGGATGGAGGCAAGAAACAAACACAGAGAAGTCGTAGTGCATACATGTGTTCCACAACTTGTTTTGATGATTAAATTGTGAGTCACAATGTCGGCTATGTTCTTAGAGTGTTATGCTTAAAAAATGGTTTTCTATTCATTAAAAAAAATCCAGTTCACCAAGGTTTAAAATATCATGATGTCATGTTGAAATTCGACTGTCCAGCTCTACCATTCCACTATTAGCTGGATATTAGAAGTGGACGTAATAATAAGCAGCATGAGCCTGGACGTGTATCATGCTAGCTTAATTGTGCGTACTGCAGCTTACTGTTTAAAATCTACATTCAAGGTCTTCAATACGCTTGAGTACAGTCAAATATAGCTTAAATTCTAGCAGTATTGCGGTGTGGTGGTGCACTGCTCTCCTGGTTAAAAACAGCAGCAGTCACACAGACGGTCTCCTACTCAGGCAGAGAGAAGGTGACAAATGGGCCAGGGAGGCCATCTAGTGGCCAGAAGGCTGCAGGTCCAGTCTCTGGTTCCTACAGTGCCCATTGCTGATAACCCCTGAGCATATTAGAATACTTTACTCTCAACAGCTGAATTTCATATATGTAACAGGAAGTGCTCATGATACCTGTGTAAACAATCATTCCATGAAAATGTCGCGACGCAGACATGTCCTTGCTAAATGTCATCTGTCCAAAAAAGCAAACAGACTCACAAACTACTGAATGGAATATAGAGGTAGTCAATCCTACTCCAACCCCAACCGAGGCTGGTCAACACCGTCTGGTCCAGCTTGGAGGAAACTGGTGAGAAGCTCGTACGTAACAAACACAACCATGTTAACGGGGAATGCGCGCAGACAGTTGATGCCTAAGCTCCTGAAGAAAACTCTGGCTCCTTCCACCCGTGCTGTCTCAGAGATGCAGTGGAAAAAACCTTTGTATCGCTTCGTCTCCCGAGCACCATCCATCTGAAGGCGGGCTTTGATCACGTCCATGGGTGTTCCTATAGTCCAACCAGCCACCCCTGCTACTCCGCCAGCCAGCATCACGCCACTCCAATCTGAAGGAAAACAAAAAAAACCCTGATGATAAAGAACCACTCACCTTCTAAGTTTTGCATAGTCTTTTTAATCCTCAAGGAATCTGTGATAAAATGGGAACTTTTCTGGCCTCTGCCCTTAGGCTACACTATGAACTGCTTGTTTGCCTTGGTTGGGTTCACGCATTATGCATTACCTCAACTCTGCCACATTTTGACCTTAATTAAACAACTTCATAGTAATTGTAATGGTTAAATAAATGACTTGTACCTTGTTACAGGGAGAATGGAGCCTCTCTGTCTTCCATGTAGCGTCTCTTGGCCTAAAACCAACCTTACAAGATCAGAGCCTCTGACCTGGTGTCTAGCTCTCGTCTCCGCGATACAAACGTGCCCCGTAACCCATAATCTCTTATTTATGACAGATTAGACTATACAAACATACACATAACATTATCCACTGCTCCATGGATTGCTTTCTCGCTGGCTTTGTGGAAAACAAATGCACATGGAGGAGGGAAAGCGACCAGACCTGCATAGTTGCCCTTTAAACACTGGTAACGCCCAAGAGTTGTTAACGGCTTATGCGCCAGGTTGGTTTTACTGTCATGCAAAGGGACTGGTGATCAAATAATTTCACATTCAGAAATACTGGCAAATGTCTAGAAGGAAAAAAAACAATAATTGTTATAGATGTTTAGTTTTGGCAGAATGACTCCCTGATGTCTAACCACTTAAGCATAAGCACACAAAAGAAACAAGACAAGGAACCTGTTGGCAAGTTGATGTAGACTTCACTCACCTGGTCTATTCTTGCCACTGTCTTTTAGCCATTCACAGATAGTGGTGTAAGTCAAAAAGTAGGTGGCGAATGATGGACCATCTCTCAGCATTAGCGGGAGAGCTCCCCTGTAGAGACCCAGGAACCCCTCCTCTTTGATGATGCTCAGCAGACAGTGAACTGGACCTTTGTATTTAGGTTTGGGCAAGTTGGTTCCTCTTCGCTTGGACTCTGTCTGACACTGTAGTCGCACTTTAACTATGTCACCTGGAGACATCACTGATATCTGGGGTAAGTAAGAAGACTGTCAGATATATCAAAACCCTGACAAATGACACCACAACTATCTTCAAGGCTGCACGTACCGTATCTGGGAATTAAAGGCAACGTTTATTTGTGTGTCTTTTTAGATGAAGTAGCACATTATATACAATCCTAATATACATTAAAACTACACTGAATTAACAATTTATCATCTTATTTGAAGGGCAAATTGACATTATTGAAACATATGATTCAACACTCTGGTGGTTTATAAGAATGTCTCCATTACCTGAGCTATACCACCTGCCATACCAGACAGGAAGACTTCTAGTTTAGTGTTTGGACCACCACCTGCTCCTCGCAGCTGGCTCAGACACTGCAGACAGTTCCTGTATGTGCCAAACACCACTGAGGACGTCAATGAGATTGTGGTGATGGGTAAGGACATGCCTTTGAAGAACCCATGTACCTATTGACGCAAATGAGAAAAAAACAAGCAAGACGTGACTATTTCAAAACAATTACACTATTAGAAACATTTTTTAGCAAGCCTATGAAAAACTTACCCCTTCTTTTGAAAATGTTGCTACAGCACACTGCCATATTCCAGTAAACTGTTTCTGAGTTTGGATCCGTACCTAAAAATATTACGGCTGTTATACGGTGTAAAAAATGACGTCCCTTTGAGTTACAGCGATCCTGTTTGATGATATGATCTTTGTTACTGTACCTTTACAGTGTCTAGAGGGTAGCCCACTGCGACTCCACAAGCCCCTGTGTGTTTACAGAGAAAACAGAGAGCATCAAGGACCCCAGGAACACAGCCATGGCCAAACTAGTGTGCTTTAACAGCCTGTTTAATCATGTGCAGCTGGCACGAAGGCCACATGTGATAATTTATTGCAAATATCTTTAAAATCTTTAAATCAGACATGATTTAGTGCTGACAAATGTGGACATTCTAATTAGTAATAACTTTTGACCTTTTATGAATTGAAACATGAATAAAAACTAACAAAAATATCAATTTATACAAGTCTCGGTCTCAGCAACTTCATGTTCTATATGGCTGCTTTTCAGATCCTTTGATTTAAAATATTATGGTTATTACCAAGTAATCTAATGTTACTCTTTAAGTAATCTCACACAGTAATTATTAAATACACTAACTTAAGTTTTAAGTTTTACCAAAGGGAAAACATTTATCCTTTATCCTATTTCAACCCTGTTCTCTGCAGATTATAGTGTGTGTGTTAAGTGTACAGATGGCACTGATGTGTCACTTCCAGTTATGCTGCTCCAATAGATTTAAGATTAATAGCTGGAGTTTAAAGATTAAATAGCTGGAGTTTAAAGATTAAATAGCTGGAGTTTAAAGATATACCATCTGCCTATGTAAACAGACAGTGAGAGTATCTGAAACAGACACATAAAAGCGAACATAAAGCTTCACTTGTCATACACGCTGTCATGTTGTTTATCGCACCATGCACTTACAGTAGCTAACTTAGCATAGCAGCAAACACTACAGCCGGTCACCGGCTAACATTAACTGAGAAAAAGCTACAGCCGTTACCTGCAAATGATCCCGACACAAAATCGGCTAAGTGCATCCTGTCAGATGGCTGACTGACCGAGGGCCGGTGTAGAGGTGTGAGCCCCTTCTTCCTCTAGCATGTGCTACATTACCATAACCTTGAGTGTGTTGCTATTACGTGACGCGAGAGGAGTGTCACGTAATAGCCAAACAGTGACCACCGAACGACAGCATGGGTTCCGATTTGACCCGAAGATAGCCGAAAGCTATCCTCCACTGTAATCCACTGTTTTTACAAACGTGGTTTACCCATAAAACTTAGTGTATAGGAAAAAGATTTGTTTCGTTTTCATATCAGGTTCTACACAATAAAATGACACCATAAAAATGTAGTACTTAATTTTATTTAATACGTCGTATCGTTTGACATCATTTCTTAAAACTATATATTTATCCATAATACCTGCAATATTTGTGAATAAGCTCACTAAAAATATAACTAGGTGTGTGGTGATAAAACTGCCCCCTTTCCTTTGACACGAGGCTCTGTGGACAGTCAAAAGCAAAACATCACACAGTTCTTATGACGCCTTTCAACATTGGGAGCCCTTGAGTTATGCAGCCAATGGGGGACGAGGATTATGTACAGGAAGTGGGGTGTCGGCGTTATCTTTGAGCTCTAATTGGATAGAAACTCGACCCGATGCCGGTTAGCTCCCGCCCCCCCTGCCAGTTCGCTTCCTACGTCGCTAGCTCGCTGCTACAGAAATAAACCTCCACCTCCTTGATAGAGGCAGCAGAGCGGGTGCCCGTGCTGACTGTAAACGCCACTGCGGTCCAGCGGTTCACGAGGGTCGTGTAGCTGAACGGGAGACATTTATTCGGATGAACAGGAAGCTAAATAACTGCTGAGAGAAAGCTAAACTGTCATTATTTGTAGATTGTCAGGTCTCCACAAGCTAGCCAGCGCTAGCTAAGAGAGAGGCTAACTGAAAGTGTCAATTAGTCCAGTAGATAGACTAAAAAAGCTAACAGTTACTGTCAGGTTTACAACAAACAACAACAACAACAACAACAAAACAAAAAACAACAACAACAAACGAACCTGCAGCGTTTTGAAAGAGCCGTTGAAAACTATTCATTTGCCATTAGACACTATCCAGTCATCCCACAACCAGGTGACGTTGAAAAGCGGTGATGGACTTCGTTGCTGGATGCATCGGAGGTAAGTCAGATGCTGCAGCACTAGTACCACCATCCACTTTACTTATCACTACCTAGATGAGTACACCTGGCCAAGAGCCACCTCAGTGTTTCTTTTAGGGCTAGTGGACCAAATCATAAACATCCCGAGCACCGCCCATAGTAATGTGATGCAACTCTATCACAAGATTACAAGTGCATTTCCGAAATTCCACCGCAGGACGGCACACTAAAGCCAACACACTAAAGCCAGCACACTAAAGCCAGCACAGCCAATGACTGCGTTTGACCTGGTGGCAGACTTTGACACTGAGTAGAGCTCGGAGTGGCAGGGTCAGGTTGATCATGATGAAAGGATGTTCGTTTCCTCTGTAATAGTTTTTTTTGATTGCTAAACTTCTATTATGCCACGCTTATGAACAATTTGAATTGAACTGGATGTCCCAGGCCTGTTTCAAGGGGAAGTGTCTGCTCACAGAGGGTGTCCCAACCTTCACCGCTTCTCCCTGGTGTCAGTTGTACACCCCGTAGGGAATTGAAAGTATGCAAACAGTGCAAAGTGCAACCTGAGCCTCCGAGCTGGGATGGCTTGGCTGTTTAAAGTTTCCACACACACACACACACACACACACACACACACACACACACACACACACACACACACACACACACATACAGTTGTACACTGTGGTTTAAACCAGCTACACAAGCTGGTTTATTAAGATAAGACAGTCCTGGGTTCAGCTTCCGACACTGTGGACAAGTGAAATGAACAACAACATGACCTCAACATCAGCCTGGAAGATTTCAGAGGAACTGCATGTATGAGCTGACCTCTTCAAAAGATAAGCTTCAAGGGTAAATGGTAAAAAGGTAAATGGACACATTGCGCTTTTCTAGTCTTTCAGACCACTCGAAGTGCTTTACACTGTATGTCACACTCACCCTTTCACACATGCATTCATACAGCGTTAGGCACAGCGCGGGAAAGCTAACCATTCACACACATAATGCACTCATTGGGGGGCAAGTGTGGTTTCAGTATCTTGCCCAAAGGACACTTCGACATGTGGACTGGAGGAGCTGCGAATCGAACGTCCGACCTTCCGGTTAGTGAACGACCCGCTCTACCGCCTGAGCCTCATTTGGATCACTTCACCCAAATGATGAAAGAGGTTTTCTCTCTCCCGGTCAGGTGGATTTGCAACAACAACTGCAAATCACAGCTTATTTTTATCCTCTACTGTTTTGTATTGTGAATATTAAGACTTGGTGCATTGAGATAAACAGCTGCAGGTGTGCAGAGGGTGCAAAGAAATGGTGGAAAATGTGCTGGTCCAAATCTCAAATAGTCCAGACAAAGCCGTCCAAACCTCAAAGTAGAAAAAATGATGGAAATATGGTATTACTGTCTCATGTATCAGTTTAGCTGTTTGTTTAATTCCTCTGCCCCTAAATGTGGAGTCTTTTTTTGGGAGCAGGTGGAGGTGATTGTAGCTTTAGCCTACAAGAGCCATTACTGCTGCAGCAGCTTGAACCATCCACAATCAAAACTGATGCTCTGTTCAAATCAAATCAAATTTTATTTGTATGGCACTTTTCATACAATTGATATTCTGTTTAGGAAATGAAAGTGTAAACCTGTGTAAACAGAGGTTTATACTGTTCTGCTCCTCAGTGCAGACGGAGTCCACAGTGAGTCACTATCTAAAAGTGACAAGACAGGTCTGGGCTAGTTAGTTAGCATGCTAACTTCAGAAAACATGATGGTGACACGTGTTGGCAGTGATATTATCTTCCACCACCAGAGACAGCTCTTAGTGAGTAAAGGCATGAATGCTGAGCTCACAGCATCTGTTTTACTGAACATCTATTGTTGCTAAGGCTGGCTATGTAGCAACTAGAGAGAGAGGCTTCTGAGGTTTTTTTTCTGTTAAAGCTCCAAATTTGTGTGCAATTTTTTTAAAATCATAAATTCATATATAAACTGGGTTGTAATTAACTGGAAAAAGGTTCTCCAGCATGTTTTAAAAGCTGTGCTAGTCTTTGGTGTCCTGGTAGACTGATCAAACTTCATTTCTGAAAACATTCCCACTCTTGTAAGTGTCAACACCGGCGGTTAGAGGAAACATGTGGTACAGGGCGCAAAGAGGAAGACTTTAGGCGGAGGACTAACCACTGACACTGCACATGGCTTCTTTGCATGAAAGGAAAACTTGTGTTTGACCACAGGGTTTTTGTATTTCCATAATTTCATAACTACCGTTCTACCTTTTACCAAGCGTCTTGTAATTTTTCTAGAGAATACATACAACTGCACCACCAGATGAAGCAGCTGTCAGGGATTAATCACTGTGACAGATAATTGTGTCTCTCACAGGGAACTCGTTTTCAAGTCCTGATGACAATTTGCTGTTGAAATTAAGAATTATGCGGGGAACCTATTGGTGCACTAATTCAAAGGAAAGTGACTCGACTCGTGCCCTGACGTGTGAAACCACATGCACACACACATACACATACACACAAACACATGCATGCACACACAAATGTGACACAATGTGCTATTTTGAAAGTCGCTGAATAGATAAGATTTGCATCAGTGGTGTGGGGCATAAAGTGTAGGCTACTGACAGCAATGTTAAATGTCAGATCTATTTTTGTTACAATATGTTGTTGTTCCAGCAGAGTTAGATGCTTTTACTGACACAAAATCCTACATGGAAACCTGTCATCAAGCTTTACATTTTCAAAAATCATGTTTAGAAAACAAGCTTATGAAAATGCAAGAGGATTAGAGCCACATTTGCATAAAAAAATACATATTATCTCCCTAGAAATGTGTCCTCAGTGAGCTGTGTTACCAGTCATTTGAATACATCTTACATATAATCTTTAATCATTTATCTTTTTTCAATATATGGAGTTTGTTTTTCTTCTACTCTCCCAGTAACATTGCCGCTTGTTAAAGAAAAATAACTTTGGTGGGAGTGGAAACAACACAACAACAACAACAACAAAAAAAAAACTGTAAAAAAATTTTGAACTGGTGCGTGAGAAAAAGCCTTTTGCAACTCATGTCAAGCTCCACGTGAAGGGTTAAGAGACGGTTTGGTTAAAATGGAGAAGCTTGTTGCTGTGCAGAGGAGAAAGCACACACATATACACACACATACATACATACACACACACACAGTGAGGAGGTTGTCAGGAGGGAACACACTGTCTTACTTGTTCAGACACACCGGACAACAGGCGGCCATGTTGAAATCTGAAACTGCACAGTCATACTCACAGTGACGTAGCCGTGCATGATATCATCAGGAAGTGCCGCAACCTTCGTCTTGTGTCTTTGTGTGTGTATATGTGTGTGATGCTACTCGTTGGTAATAGTTTTTGAAAAAAAATCCCAAATCACCCTCTGGTGTTGTGAATTCAACATCAAACACGCTCAAACACGTGATGCATTGAAGAGCTGGAGGATTATGTGAGAATAAAGTGCTCGTGAAAATGTCACTACATTGATTAAATCTCTTGCAGACTTATTTTCAACATCAAATGAACAGAAAATGTAACAACCTCGATGCTGCTGATACACGCACACATGGAAGAGCTTTTATATTCTGCTGTTTTGAAGAGAGAAAAAAGATAATTTCAGCCAGAAGTGCTGCTGCTGCTGACAACGACTACTAACAGCTCAGCTCTGTGCTCATGAAGTATTCAGTGCAGAGCATCAGTGTTGAAAGTGCCTTAGCTGTTAAACATTCACTGGTCAGTCTTGGGCATTTGGAGAAACTACTGGAGTCAAGTTTGTCCTTGAATCGTGCTCGTATATGCACACAAGAAAAACATTTTAGGATCCCAGTGGGGAAATCAGAATGAAAATTTGAGCAGACAAGTACAGAACAATATGAGAAGGAGCTATAAAGTTGTTGCAGAAACATTAAAGCAATTGACAGGCGGAAAAAAAATTAGTGGAGAAAACAGATGTTGCTGCAAACTCCAAGTAAACTCTCAGAAGACTGCAAGAGGAGGAAGAGGACTGAAGAGCACAGACAAGGGCAGTCATAAATGTTTAGGGTGAACCTGAATTACTAGAATTGGACGCTGTTGTACATATACAAAGTAGTAACACGTATGTAGTAAGAGTCAGTAACGGGAAAGGTCACAGTATACTTAAACTGCATCCATCCATTAGCTATAAACAAAGCGATGCCCCAGGACCAGGAACCAAACCCAGATGTTTCTTGCTGCTATGTGACAGTGCTTAAACAACAGTGACACCAAATGCAATGATGCTAAAAACAAAGAGACAATCATGGAAGTGTTGGAACAAGACGTAATTTATGTTGTTTTTGTTCTGGACTAGAAAGTATTTTTAGCTTTTCCACTTACAATTCACAAAAACAATACAAATGTATAATAATATGTAATAGTAATAGTAATCAGTATCAGCGATGCTGGTAGAAGTTTTGTCACCTCTCGACACTGTACGTATTATTTATTTATTAAAAATGGGACATAATGAACATTTCCATGTAAATATGCTTTAGCTTGTAGCCAAGGCTAAGGTCCCACTGGCAGGGTGGTGTTCATAGAAAGAAAGGCAACAATAAGATCAATGTTAATAAGGAAGGAGATAAAAACAAACAAAACATCAAAAAGGCAATAAAATTATTAAATACAGACCAGACATCTTCCACGTTGTGAAGGAGTTAGTAAAACATTAACGTGCAAGGTGCTAAAGTGCTACTAGTGCTAGTTGAAGTGCTCAGTGCCGATGCTATTGCATGCTCTCCGATTTCATATGGTCTTAAAGTGCTTAGTGAATTATACACTTCCCTATAATAAAGCAAACACAAGTTGCCTATGCTACTGTGCAGTGATTCAAACTGAGTGTATTTTGAGAAAGAAGGAGCTAATAAATATCTTTTACTGAATCTACTGCATCGTGAAGATGTCAGAGATGTGTGTGTGAACACTGAACACTAACACAGAAGTATAAATTACCTCTAAGTAGGGCAGTTTTTGGATGTCATGAGAAGGAAGGACTTTTTAAAATCAGAAATAAAGTCAAGTTTGTTTTTATTTATCTATCTGTCTATCTACCTATCTATCTATCTATCTATCTATCTATCTATCTATCTATCTATCTATCTATCTATCTATCTATCTATCTATATACATTACAAAATCACAAGAGACATATGACGGCATTTTTCATAAAGAGCAGATCCGTATTTCAATGGCATTTCAATCTACTTGATAAATTTCTTGGCAAAGGTGCACAAAACCTTTTATATTGATTACAGAGTTATTGTGCTGATTTACACGTCAGATGCCGCCACAGTAATGGAGGCTTTTTTTTACTTCCACCTTTAAACTAAATGAGTTTATGGAGTAGCTAAATGTTTGAACACTGGTGTCAAAATTGTTTCCCGTTATAAAACCCCACACGATCCCCTCTGTACTTGTTGTGTGTACGTTTTATATTTAAACATGATTGTCTCACCAGAAGGTTATCTGTTTGACCTACATGATTGTTGAGAAGAATGACAACAATATGTGTTCACCATCAGGATATCTACATTGCCTGCCTCTCTCTCTTTATCTAAACACATCCACAAATCAGTGCTGTTTATATACCTGCACAAGAAAAGCCCAGCCAATCACATGAGACTACAGTGACCGAACAGTCAGCTGCCACATTAATGTTTGGGCAATGAGTCACAGTGGTTTAGTAAAAGCAGGAAGCTGATTGGTGGGAAGAGTTCTGAATCACCCGGCAACAGCTCCTCATTGGTGGAAATGCTGGCCAATGACCAGTAAGACCCTTAAATAGGGAAGAAGTTTTGGAGGGAAAAACATGATTAACTTACCACAGTTAAAAATGGGAGGGCATTTTAGACTTAATATTAGCTCATATACTGAGCAGCAGAGCAGGTTGGGTTATTTACAGGCACAACATGTTCTTTAGAAATGTGTTTGTTTCAGACTAAATGTTTGGGAACATAATCTAGGTTTAAGTGTAGTTGTCAGGCACCTCTGAAATTTTATCTCTATATGAGACATTTGAAATGACAGTGACGTTTAAGCCACATACAACATACATCATCTCAGCATCTCTGTTAGCTATAAATATGTCCAAGGGTTAAGGTTAGGATTGTGGTATTTGCGGAAAGTGCCCGTAATAAGTTAATAAAAAGTTTAAGTCAAAGGGACACTGTCCATATAGATACAAATACCGTAGGCTACCTAGCATAATCGAGTACATGTGATGTTTTGAAACAAACAAGTAGGTTTAACGGCACAGTTACAATCATAAAACACAAGATTTACTGTATACTGAATCATCATAATATTACTACTTTTGAAAAGTTTCTGTGATGTAATGTTAAAGATCTGATGTTAAATATTGTTAATGAGTCAAGCTAGGCCCAAAAAATGAGACACCTGCAATTTGGGGTAGGTTTGGGTGAGGCGTCATGTAGCAATACCCTATAATGAGACTAACTTTAGCTTCAGCTGTTGATTATCAGTGAAACACAAGTAACATATCAGCAAATGTCGCAATTGTCTGAATGTTTATAAATGGTTGAGAACAATTGTCAGTGAGTGAATCTGAAAAACAAACTGTAACACTACAGTCTGGAACAATTGCGGTGAGTCGATGACGTCAGTATCGTGTTTGGCTCCCGTTTCTATCGGCGCTTCAGCCAACGTTGTGTCTACTGTTCAATACCCTGATTAACAAGAAGCTACTGTAATACTCTGCTATTTTCTCCTACATCCTATCGTGTTGGACAGCATGCTACATTGCCACAATACCACTTCTTGAGGTTGTTTACCACAGGACGAGGCGGCTAAGGCTAGCTGTTTAGCATGCTAACTTTGGTAGCTATTTCATGCAACACAGTACATTGACATTTTTTACTTATTTCTTTACATTCTGTTGATAATTTTAGTTCATCTTCAAGTTTTCAAACATATTGGACCCTTAAGTGGAACTGAGTTAGAGAAAGCTTTGTAGACATACTAAAATTAAACGTTAACTTTCGTAGCTAATTATTGTCAGAAACTCAAACATCCCACAAATCAGTTTTCATACATTTTTAAAATACCTGTATGTGGAGTATTGGGAAATACTGCATGAATGACCCTGTATGTCACTGCAGTGATTCAGATTCATGCAGTAACTAACTATGGCAACATTCAACAGCTCCATTTCTCAACATCACTTCTGTTTTCCACTTTCACAGATTTTATCCACTTAGACTTAGAGGGTGACTCGAAAGTTTGAGACTCCCTCCTCATCTCAGGGTGCCACGGAACAAAAGCTTAGTCACTATGATGCACACCAGTCTCAGACCAGATGGGCTTATTTTCACATCTTTGTATTGGCAGAGGGGTTTTTGTCAGCTTAAGTTTCCATTAAGCAATTTTGTGGGTTTTGATAAGCTCTTATTTAGAAAGGTTTTAATGGGAGCCATATGTGGGTGTTGGTTTTGGATTTAAAATGATTGTATAGTAGAGATCTCAAAAGGAAGAATAACATTTTCAGTTCTTTATTAGCCCTAAAATCAAGTCATCATACTAATTCAAAAGCCACACAGACATGAATTTTGGGTTTTACTTTCCTTTAAACTAAATTTAATTGTTTGGGCCAAAATCACAAAATGAAAAAATTTGCCTATGATGGCTTTATAGGTTATACAGCTTATACCCTCATCCATGATCAGGTAAGGAAAAACTGAGAGGGAATATTTAGTTGGTTAAGTATAGTAAGATTTTAATTTTTTTTTTTTTTAATTATTATTATTTCATGCTCTCTCGTCCTTACACTTGTTTTCATTGTGTGTGTAAAGTTACACAATGCGCAGTAAAGTCAAAATGCAAATCTAACTGCATTTATGTAGCACTTTTCTAGTCTTTATATCCATTTAATATCAAGAGCAATTATGGGTTCAGTATCTTTTGCCCGCAGGAGGAGCTGGGATTGAACCACTGTCCTTCTAAATGAATGACAGTTTATCTGTTTATTATTAATATTGAAGCACACTGTACTAATAACCATCTCAAAACAATTATGACAACCATTCTGATATATCTGCCTCTGATGTCATCTCTAACGTTAGCCATCTAGATACCCTCTGCCCTTTCATTGGTGAACCGAGACAAGTAGTGGTGGTGAGTTGGGTATGAGGCCTGATCCAGAGTTTATTAGTCTGAAGTCTGAAGTAAGTATAAAGTATCAATCTGCTTACAGCCACTATTTTTTTTGCGAAAGCAATGTTAAACCAAATTTTCATCATAGCTAATTATTAGTTAGATAAATATAATCAATAGAGATAGAGAAGAGTGATGAATCTATCTGAAGGGATGAAGTCTGTAGATTGACTGTCAAACCACGAAAAAAAAACCTTTTAAAAACAAAAGAAATGACAATCAACTTTAGGAACCTGCTCCATTATACACATCAGAGGAGACAGAGAAAGAGTACCCTCCTTTTAAGGGGAACTATGCAAGTCCGGCCGCTTTTCCACTGTTTTGCTAACCCTCCTCCCGGACATGTGCATTTGTTTTCAACAAAGCCAGCAAGAAAGTGATGCATTGATAACACTCTTTATCATACGTGTTACGATATGTATATTTGTGTAGTCTTATCTGTCATAAACAAGAGATAACGTGGACATGGACCATGGACCATGCTTTTGTACATCTATTAATTGTTTATTTTTGTATTTATTCATACAGACTGTAATCTGTCTACTTGTCTGTAATTTATGTCACTATATATGGCTGTGTTTATACTGTGTAATAACAATAGGGACATTGATTGAATTGAAATTTAAAGGGGAACTTTAAGATTAAAAATCTGTGTTTAAACTGGAGGAAAGGGAAAGCCATTTCAGTGGCTTTAACATTAATCACCGTGAAAGAGAAACGCAGACAGAAAATGAAAGTGCACTGAGGGAAAAGCATGTTACTCACAATGCCACACACAGAGGTTAGTGAGTCTAGGAGGAATTTTCTGGGAGTACAGTAAAGTTAGAGAAAGCCAGGATCTCTCAGATACCTGTTTAAACTTTAGTTACACCAGTGTCGTATTTTTGCTTGTTTTAGAGAAGGAAGTTTATCCCAGATGTTTGAATGAGAATCTGAATTATTTTCACTGCCAGGTACTTTCTGATGGAGCAGGGATTTACCTGGTTGCACACAACGTGAGACAGAAAACAAGGGAGCCTCAAAACACACACACACACACGCAAACATACACAACAATGTGGTAAACGCACTGTACCTCTTCCTGATGATGCCCCACTTCTGCATTTATACTGCAAATTAAATACTTCTTAAATCATTTACTAACACTTTGTAGTCATTAACAACTGGTTTTTTTGTTAGCAGGTTCAGAAAAGCTTAC
Source organism: Selene dorsalis (assembly GCA_900303245.1). Lineage (NCBI taxonomy): Eukaryota > Metazoa > Chordata > Actinopteri > Carangiformes > Carangidae > Selene > Selene dorsalis. The sequence goes on along the minus strand of OMNW01034935.1, from coordinate 16,621 downwards.
ACATATCAAATAAACTTTTTGTTCTTTTTGAGCTGCTAATACTAACACAAACTTCTCATAATTTGCTCATTTATTCAAAGAGCACACTTCCCACGTCTTCCAAGGTGTGACGAAAACAGACCATCGGCGCTTGCGCAATATTTCTCATACAAAGATGTGGTCCTATCAGTAAGCATGTGACTGAGGTGTTGTGTAATTGATGCATTTGCCCAATTCTGGTGTCTGGTGTCTGGTGTCTGGTGAAGCAGGTGATACATTCAGATAAAACTGGACTCTTGATGTTGTTGATATCAGCCATTAAAGACCAGTCAAGACTGACAAATACAAATTCTTTCAGCCACAAACATGCAGACTGAAAAAAAAAAAAAAACTTACCTCAAGGCTTTGTCAGGGCAGAAGTATTTCATAGTGGACGTGCAGGCTCAACATCTGCACTGAAAGTGATGGGCACCACATTCAGAAAGTGAAACCAAGACAATTCCCCAGAAATATGACAGAGTGTTTGGATGAATGTGTCACATACTGATGCATGTGGGAAGTGGTGCAAGGCCAGAAAAAAAGTGGACTGAATGCAAGAATGACATACACACAAAAAAAATAAATGTAACTCAACTCACACATGACCCATACTTAGACAGAGTCTGAGGTTGGGTTGGGTTTTGGTGTCTTGGTCAATAATAAAATGTCTTTTAGTGCTGATACTGCACGTTTTAGATTGGACAGATTATTCCAGCTGGTTGAAGCTGCCAGGGACTTTTGAAGTGGAAAAGGAAAAGACCTCGGGACACAAAACATGAGATAAGAAAGTTATCTGACTCAAAATAAATACTGAAATCTAACTAACTAAAGTCAAACCCCACATCCCAGAAATCACATTTCTAAACAGCTAAACTGACACAGAAACATAATAACACTATACTTTATCAACATGGGTGACTATAATATCAAAATGTGAAATTACAGCGGAGCTGTAGCTGAGATGGTGAGAGGGGATTTCTACGCTGGGGCCCCAGAGAGCTCAAGCATAGGACAACACATGCAAAGACAAAACACAAGCAAACGGCGGTCTGCAAGAACAACCCCTAAAAAGTAGAAATAAGTTTATTTTTGCATCTCCAGTTCACATTCAACGTGATGGACACTTTACAGGATAGGAGGAGTTATTAGTCAGGGTTGGGGTTAGGGTTGGGTCAGGGTTAGGCCAACCCAGCGCTGTTGTTGTGGATCTGACAACAGACTGATCATTGTGCAAGCAGGAATATGAGATTGTTCTTGTCAGTGTGTGCAGTCATGGGTGTACGGAGGAATCAGATTTGGTCTTAGACTAACCTATTACCTTATCAAACTTCACTTAACATTATATATTGTGAATGTCAACATATAGTGCTGACAACAAATTACGTTCATGTTTTTTGCCTTGATAATAGTTCTTAGATAATTTTTGGTCAAGGAACTGATAATAAATGGAGGAAGCTTCATCAGCAGCCAGCTATGCCACCTTGCACTCCCAGGGAGATCAGATTAACCTCAGGCTGAGAGGCAAAGGACTCACTGATTGGTGCAGAGAGAGACAAGGGCGGGACTTACAGTGTGGTGTGATTACCAGTAAGAGGGGACGGATCCATATGGAAAGTACCTGAAGATTTCAGATGAGCCCGGAGTCAAGCCAAGGTCAAGTGTATTCAGCTCTGTAAGTGTGTGTGTGCGTGCGTGTGCGTTTGTGTGTGTGTGTGTGTGAGAGACAGAGACAGAGACAGAGAGAGAGAGAGAGAGAGAGAGAGAGAGAGAGAAAGAGAGAGACCGTGTGCCTGCAGGCTTGCACTGCAGTGATTTAAACAAAGATTAAAGTAAACAGCTGTTTGTGTACATGCAAAAAAATAAAAATAAAAATGACATAATGAAACTTCACCTGATCATCACAGGTTTTCTAAATTCAAATTTCCCATAAGGAAGCAACTCAAATTTCTTGTTTTGTTGTTTTTCGCTCCATTTACAGAAAAGGGTGTGTCTCACACTCACTATCCTCAAAGAACAATCACCATCAATGATCTACCTTTTGTCTGCATGATCTACCCTGACCCTGACCGGTGTGCTTAATGAATTGGAAACAAAACACTCAGACACTCGGTCACTCATGTGCCATGCTGGCACGAGCTCAGACAGACACATACAAATGTTTATATTTAGCACAAGAGGAAGTTGGGGAGACCAAAACCAAAGAGAGACTGGTAGTCATTATTCTAGACGAGTTCATGGATTTATTAAAATGAGATAAGAAAGAAAAAAAAGGAGACAGAGTGAATTAAAACTGAAGAGGAAGGGAGACAGACAGACAGTCTGTTCTCACATGAACTCAGCCATACGTTGTTTGCTTTGGTTTGGCTCAGTGACACATATTTTCCATGACCCCCCGAGGAGGCCTGTAGTCAGATGTGGTTGACCTGACTGTAAGAAGAAGACTGCTTCTACATCACAACTGTAAATGACATGTCTGTCATGACAGCAAAACGTCTGAGAAGAAGCATCTTTTGATTGTAGACATATATATATTTGTCTCATATAGACACAATCATGCTTCTGTAGCTTATGCAGATAAGAAAAGGAATATTTGCAAGCAATGAATAGCTTTTCCCCCAATTGCCCCATGCACTGCCGCACTAGTCACTGCTGTTGTTGATGTGCAGCCTCTGTGACCAACGGGGGGTTTTCTTCTCAGCCTGCTGCAAATCACCAACAAGGCTCAAATGTTTTGTGCCCTGACAATTTTTTCCACCAGATGAGATAGTGGTGCTTGTTTCACAGCAGCTCTCTGTCAGTGGCACATCTAAGATGCACTCTGCTGTGTATTTGTCTTTCATCTTCCTTCCAAATGTCCAGACACAACTTTTCATCGATGCTGCATTTTTTTCCCCCATTTTACTGCTGCAGATTTTCCCACTGTATCATCAGATGAAAAAAAACACAATGTGCCAAATTATTTGTATTTTTTCTTTGTGCAGACGTGACTGATGGACGTTTGCAGACAGCATTAACCTCTTCCAGTGTGTTTCCACTGAATGTTTCGCAATAAAAGCAATGTCTTTCATCATTTAAAAGCTTTAAATGTGAAGCTGCCACCTTAGGAAATACTGGGTTTGCATTAGCAATCACTATGATATACAGTTTCAGTAAATGAAGACAGGTCCTTAAGTCTAAACTTCTGTTGTACAGCAACACCTTGATCATCAGTGGACAACAGGTCATTGTTGTGTGTGATGTTTCAACACACACTGCGATGTTTTACTGTATATCTGTTTTCTCAGAAAAGATTTACTCACATTTACTGGAGAAGCCCAGTTACCTCAGTCTGTGGTTGAGCATGAGTCATGAACCGAATTCTAATGTATGAACTTACAACAGCTTACAACGCGGTTGACTTACAACGTGATAAACACCACTTCCTCATTCGGACCGTCTTGGTTTCCATTTCTGGGAAATCAAGGTATCTCTGAGGGCACGGTTAGCATTCGCAACAGGTTCTACTCACTTTGGTGGAACTACCTTTCCTGTTTACTTCCCTTTTCTCTTTTGAAAACTCCTTTTTAGTGGATTTCCAGTATGATTGTTCAGAGCAACAATTTAGGCTGATTTCACCTGCAAGATACAGGTGTGTTTTAAAAATACCAAAGTCTGCCAATTTAAACAACAATGTTAATTCAACCCCAGAACGACACCCCTCTATAAAAGTTATTCCCAGTCTGTTGTTGCTGTTGGCAGGACGACAGTTATTGAAGGTCACCACAAGTAGAAACTGAAGGCTCCAGCAGATATTCATAAATACTGTGTTTTTCAGGGAAGTGAATGACGTCGATAGATGTTAATTTTGTAGATCCTTGAATTTCAGTTCCACCTCTGTGGAAGAATGACATCATCTGTAGGTGTGGACAGGAAAAACAGTGGGTACACCTGCAGTCACTGAAGACTGGAGTCATTCAGTTGTGATCACTGGGATTAAAATTTTCATGGAAATCAATAATAAACTAAATCATTGGGAACTAGTGCATCTGGAAAATAAAGTCTCATTATTTATCAAAGCGGCTACGAGGACTTTTGGAAAGTGGGAGTGTTTTCAGACTACATTTCCCATGAGCCTCTGCGCACACGGTCGCAACTGGAGCTAGTCAGAGCGAGCCAAGGGAGTTTTGAAGACCAAACCAGAGAGCTTTGACTGAACGATGGCTACCGACGAGGTAATTACACAGGTCTTTCTATTAAAAACGTTTGGACAATGTACAATGTTTGGATTTTTGCTTAATTTATACATTTATCGGTGAAATTACATGCACTTAGACAGTGCTTGCGCGTAGTCGGTTGCCATAAATCGCTCCGTCTTTCCGAGGAAATGCTGGGTGAGTCGACCACTAAATAATAATGTCAAAATAACTACAAAGATAAAACAATATATTTATTGAAAATGGACACCTAAACAAGTGTAGGCAATGTAGATTCATCCACATTAATATGAGACTCTTTTAAAACCAAAATAAACCTTCACTGTTTCACTCTTTAACTTGACGACATTATTTCCAATTTCTATTCTCAAAAACCTAAATGAGTAGGTACTCAGTAGCAACTGCAAATAGTGTAGGGTTTTATTGGAAATATTCCACCAGCTGAAAGAAAGACAGATGAAAAATACGGCTTCTGTTGAAAAAATAATATATATGTTGCCAAAACATCTTGATAATGGGTTCTTGATACTTTGGTGATGGTTAAAGAGTAGATTTCATTTAAAGTTTTTAACAAGGTAATTAAACATTATACTGTGGTGAATTAAATGGCATGTTTTAAAGTTGTGGTCAAGTTTAAGTTTAGGCACAAAAATGACTGAGTTGGGGAAACATGCCACTTTGGGGAAATGACCGCTCTGTAAAGGTTGAGGGATCTCCATTACCATGGTGAAGATATGAATCATTCGGCTGAGGTTGGAGAACAACAGCGAATGGTTAAAAGAAACCAAGGTTAACTGCACTGGCTTGGTACAAAAACAGGAAACAATTAGCGGCCTCCTTTGTTGAAGTACGACCGCTGACCCACCGCAACCTCCTCCCTCTGCTGCCCTTGTGGCACCGTCTCTTTCTTCGCTCTCAACAAGACAAGAATCAATTAATAAGTGAGTGGACGACACATTTAAAAGAAATTGAAACTGAAATCTCTCTGGAGGGCTTGAAGATCCGAAGATGCACAGGACGCGTCGTTACTATTTTCGCATAAACATGATGTGATTGATTCTTTTAATAGTTTCGTATTCCTGCAGAGTAAAGTCTGTTTGGCCTGCACTTCCTGTTTCATATCCCTGTGAAATCATTCCCTCTGACTGACTCACGGATCCTGATGAGTAGACCATGAAAACATGCTCACAGGGCTTTTCTCTGAAGATATTTATAGAAACAATCCAGACAGGACGAGAAAGAAAGAATCATCAAAACTGAGGCAGTGAATTCAGGGATGTTCAGATTTAAAGTCTGGAGTATGGGACAAGCTCCAAAAATGCTGAATCCTACATTTCCCACAATTCAACACACCAAGGTATTTCATCAGAAAATGCAGTCTACGAACTTTAGCTAGAATTTTTTGACAGAAGATGTTGGGAAAAGTGAACTCGCTTGATGTGTACAAATTGGTGTAGTGTCCCTTTAAGTGCAACTGCAGCTTTTACTGTCACCCGTCATGCAATTAAACCTCCCCGAGTAAATTTGCCACATGCATTTTTATCCTAGCACAGCACAATGTAACGCAACACAGTGCAACTTACAGCAACGCAACTCGATGCAGGGGGGGAGAAAAAACACAACACAAAGACAACAAAACAGCACAACGAAATGCAACGCTATGCAACACAGACGCCTCAAAGCAACGCTGTATACCTACAATAAATAAAAGCAGTAAATGAAAATCTGATGAAGGATGTTGCGTAAGCCTTTCAACTTTTCACTTTAGTCAGGTGCATCTCACTTCATTCTCCCTGGAGTTCAACGAAAAACACACACACACACACACAGAGTTCAGGAGTGTGAAGGTGTTTAGTTGCCCGAGGTGGTGAAGCAGCTTTGATACGTTTGTTTTTGAAGATGTGAGAGCTTTTGATTCTGAAACCTGTGGCTGAGTTTTTGCAACAGTGCCTGATTTTTTTTTTTTTTTTTTACCTTAAGTGGAGTTTAAAAGGTCTTTCATCGGCTTCACAGAGATTAGACGTGTTTGTCTGGATGCCTGTTCCACGGTGAGTCAAACAGCTGATGAAATAATGCAGAGCTGTGCAGTGAAGCACATGGCAGGAGAGGAGGAAGTCTTATGTGCGTTACAGCTCAATCAGAGTTGTACGCATGTAAGTGAGAGGCTGTTAATATATTTCTCCAATAAAGTCAGGGGCCCTTCTCAAGTCAACATTTTCTATCACAGCACTGTTAACATTCAATTGTGTGCAGTTGAATTAAAAGTTATTTATTTTAAAATTTGGCTCACCGTCAATCAATGAATCATCTGAATACGTCCGAATGAAGTTCAGCTGGAGAGGTCCCACTCAGCGTTGGGGTGTGGTCCTTGGTTCCTGATTTACAGCATTTAGTCCAATTTAGCGGGAAGAATCTGGACAAGAAACAGAAGCCGATTACACATATATCAACACAACATGTCTTAAATGTCATTTAATACATGAAAACATTGAACCTTGCTTCTTGCCACAGATCACCCCCCTCCCAAGCTCCCTGTCTGTGCTGAGTTTGCATGTTGTATGTCCTCTTTGTGTTTGCGTGGGTTCCCTCTGGGTTCTCCAGCTTCCTCCCACAGTTCAAAGACATGCAGGTAGGTTGGCAACTCTAAAGGTTGTTTGTTTCTATATATCTGCCTTGGGATAGACTGGCCACCTGTCTACAGTGTACCCCCACCCTGCCTTCAGCTGATGTGGGGTTGTATTGGCTCCCTCAGACCCTGGGATAAGTGCATTTGAAAATCAGCACCCAAGATTTTACAAATACGGAGGTAAAAAGTCTATCTCAATCTAATTCAACCTTCTTTTTTTTTTTAATACGTAAGCTATATTTATTTACTCAGACATAAAGGTGGTCACATTGAAAACTACAGACTATAATATGAAATATGTGAGAGTGTAACTGCAGTTTTTGCAAAAAATGACTAAAACTTTGCAGGAAAAACTCCAGGAGCTGTTCCCACATCAGTCAAGAGATGACCTGCAGTTGAATAAGAGACGTGACATTGATTGAACCACTGACAAAGGAGACTAGATGACAAATTCCTAAAAAGTGTCTAATTGGAGTTCCCTCTCTCTAAACAAAGCAGAATAGCAGCGTCTTTTGTCTGGTATTACGAGACAGAATAACACTGAATCTCACTGTGAGTCACTGGATGATGTGTTTGCTCTACTAACTGCCAGCAATTATATGTTGTGTGAGACAAACCTGTCATTACCCCCCCCCCTCCC
>OMNW01034934.1:28910-45677 GCA_900303245.1 Selene dorsalis | reverse complement strand
CCGCTCCAACCCTTTCTCTCTTCCAGCAGTTGATTTATTATGGCTGTTATTCAGTGGCAGCATCATAGAGGCACAGAAAGCAGCATGCCGTTTGCAGGGCACCAGCGGCGCCTTTGTCTGTAAGGCACACTGCTACCAGCAGGCCTTTGGATGCTTGTTGCCATTTCCACTCTCAGATTTTATTGCTGCGGAGAAATGAAAGCCATATCATACCACACCCCGCGTGGGGTGCAGAAATGAATATTTTCCTTCTTTTCTTCACACCCTGGCTCATCTCCCCTCTTTAAAGACTGGTGAACTCCAATCTAGAGTTAACATCAGATGGAATTTGTCTCTGTGTCAGGGTCATGTTGAGAGCGGTTATCATCAATGATGTTGATTTCACAGTATGTCAGATTTCACTAGGATCTGGGTAATTTCTTAAAACTGCAGTTACCCGTGTACCCCACTTAAACACCATTCGTGTGTTCAATTTGGATACTTTTGTTTTTTTCAGTTCTATTTGGTTTAAATGAATGAGAAAAAATTGAAAATAAATTACTGAGCTGGTTTTGGAGATCTTGATGTTAAGGCATATTTTACAGTGCATTGCCCTGGCCTCATTATCTGGGCAGAAGAGCAGAAATCTTTAATGAATGAAACTTAATCATTTAGCATGGTGTCTGCATAAAAGGGCCTCATTGCTTTGAATGTGGCACACTGTAATTGTTGCTATTCATAAGCCTCTTTTTGTTGCAAGAGGGACAGAAACAATATTCTTCACAAGTGAGTCACAGTCATTTTACTCTGTGTTCTATTCACGTTGCTGTCTTATCAAATAGATTTTTGTCTATAATTGAGAACTAAATGCCTTCCAGACAGCCCTCTGTGTAGTAAGATTATTTAAACCTGTATCAACCATACTCAACTTTTTTCAAGAATTTTGTGCCTGCATCTTCAAAAAACAAAGAGTAGTAAAAGAATTGTTGTAGAATCAAAAACAACACTTGAGTCAAGAAAACTGATCAGTTTTGTTCTGTGATATATGCAGGTTCCAGATATCACCATGCATTCATGTATAATACTTCAATTATCTCAATACTGAACATTTATTGTATTATATTCAGTCAGTCAAATAACAAACCGACAATTACATACAGTTACATATGTTACATATATACATACAGTTGATTTTCTTGGATCCATAACAGAAAGTTGCATTTAACCAGGCTCAACACACCCAGGATAAGTTTTCATTATCTGGCTTAAATGAAGTGAACATCGGTCATCCTGGGTAACCTGTACTATGAACCCGCTTAGCAACTGGCCATGAGTGTTCCTGTGAAAGAGGCAGAGTTGTTAATTATCAGCAATATCAACAGAACTGTAATTAAAATAGGTCTACTTAATACAATATGACAAGAAATGCTCATAGATTTGGTCAGAGCCACATCTAAGAGGAAAAAAAAATATATAGAGAGAGTAAGTATCAAAATCAGACTGAGGATACATTGTAAATAAGTGCAGGAATTATGAGAGTTCCCTTCGTAAGTGTTTTTGCTCTTTTCTGATGAATCAAATATTGATAACATGTGGTGCATGTGAAATGAATGTCAGGCTGATGGAGAGAAAAGAGAGAAGCAGTTTGGTTCGCCCAGACCGACTGAAACATTGATTTATAATCAGGGAAATATTTAACAGTGTGTGGATCGTTGTTCTAATCAAATCAGGGGTTTAGTTTGTAATTCCAGTTGTGGTCCATGCTGTTCTGAACTGTGGTGATGAAGAGAGTAAAAGCATCAACACTGTCAGGGATGCTATTGGATTAAAAATATTTGCTAAATAAAAATGAAGCAATAATAGTTATTACACATTGATCAAGTGTGATGAAGTCTGTTCATCTATTAGCTTCGTTTTAAAACGGAGCAGAAACACAAAAAGACTAAAAGGGCAAAATGATTCCACTAATTTATAAAAATGTCATTATTTATAGCCTTAACTCTGTTGGTCCCTATCCTGTGAGAACAACGACTTTCCAGTCATCTGATTCGACTGGCTTTTGACAGGTTTTTATCTAATACTCTGTAGCCAACCTGCGTGAGAGGAGGTTAGAAGTTTAGTGGTAACTGTGGTGTTTTACCCCAGTAAGTAGTGAACCTGAACTTAACTTGATAACCTCAGATCCTGCTTTGCAATCCAACCCCCTGTATATAGATTATTGTGTCTGTCTGCTCACTGTTTTAGTTTGACAACATGCAACAATACAGTTGTGATTTACTCTCACTGCTCTTCGATGCTGATCATTTCTGTGCTATCTTCCCAAACCAAATTTGTGCATTTATTAAGTTGCCCCAAAAAAACAGGCGCCTTGTGACTGCTGGATGTGTAAACAACCTTTTGCTAATGCCACACACTGCACTGTCAGCATATCAGGTGTTAACATACTTGAACATAAATTAGTTACAGACGCAAGTTACTTAACAGGGAGATTTGTTTGTTTTTGCAGTGTTCTAGTGACCTTGCATTACCCTGCATTATCCTACACATTTCTGTCATCATTTTAAGTGAGCAGTAGCTAATGACTAATGGACTGATGGTTATCATTTAAACCCCAACACATTAGCCACTCTCACACATTCAAATGGAGACACAGCAGTGTTAGAACATTCATAATTATACATCATTAAAGTAATTTGATGCCCAGAGTAGCAACACTATTAAACAGAATAGGTTTTTCATAATAGGGGTCTGGAGATGTGTTGTTTTCTTGGCTCAGACATCAGGACAGAGCCGTAATGCACTTACCTCATCAGGGACACGGCTTGTTTATTCTAATTAGAGAAAACTGAGGGGACAGACAACTGCAGAAATGAAGGTCAAAACATTCACCTGTGTTTATCGCTACACCTCAAGTTTGAAAATATTCCAGTTCATAATTAAAGGGAACACACAAAGCATGTAAGCCCTGGGTTAATTTGTCCAAATCCACAAATCCACATGGACTTGAATTGGTTTCTAGTGATGGGTGACCAATTAATATAGTTTGTGGCTGTGAGCAAAAATGCTGTCAGTGTAGCTGTTCATGGTGGAGCGCGTTACCTTCAGTGTAATAAGTTGAACCTACCCAGTTCACCTATAGGAAATTGATTCATTAGTGTCAACAATGACAAAAAAATACACAAAATAGTCCTGCTCTTAGCAGCGTTTAAAGATGTAGATGCATTAGAATCGATTTTAAAATCATATCCTTATGTAATGCATACAGGGGGTTAATAATAATAACAGCACTCATGCTCAGTGTCATTTGTACTGTGGTACTTTGATACAGTCATTATTGGTGAGATTTCTCCGGTTTCATATGTGTCAAGTTGAATTCACAGACCCAGTCTTGCCCTTACAGGTGTTGTTTTCCTTTGGGGAGCTGAAAATGTGGCTGTTAATTAACTCGCTGGCGATCCCACACTTGTGGCTTTCTGTCAACACTTCCTTTACAGGAATATCTAAATGGTCTGGGAATTCACACATTCACACTTAGTTGTGCTTGTGTGAGCAGCTGTATGCTTGTGTGAAACTAAATAGCACTTTCTCACCAACACATCCACACAGCCACATGAGAAGCAGCAGGGCACTGGGTGGGGCAGTTTACCCACGATGCAAATCACCTGGTTCTCTAAGACTTGATTGCAGAAAACCTGTCACACACACAATGTTCACATGTTTATTGGTGGAATTAGTTACATTTTATATGTACAGGCTCAAGTCCAAGACTATCTGTAGATGCCACGTGGCTAAATTGTCCTTTCACGTGGTTACTGAGAAGCCAGTGCCAAAACGCTGTTGACTGTATGCGTGTTTGGGTTAGCATATTTAGGGAGCAGAGTTGCTCTCTCCGCTGAATGTAACGGCTCAGAGCTGTAGCAGTACATTTGGTGTAAAATCAGTATAAACACCACTGGGAGAGTGGATTTATTCCTTTAGGGGAAGTGGGCTGTTTTTAATATGTACTATCCTAGTCACTGTACTTTAATCTAGATTTGAATCTTCTGCTGAAGGAGTTGTCCTTTTTGACACAAAACATTCCTAATGTTTGCAAGTATTCCCTTTCTGGGTGCCATTTTTAGCATACAGAAAGTATAAGTAGCGGTTCCTGTTTGCAGTGTACAGATGACCATGACTGGATTTTGTCACTGAAGGAAAACGGATGAATCTGGGGTGTCTTTTTATTGGTTGTATCACAACAGTCCCATAAACCTGACTGTCTGTGATCAAGTTATACCATTGGTCAGCCAGCCAGCCGACTGGTGATGTTTTCCCACTAATGTTTCAGAATCAATTACTACAAAGGTTTTCTACTCTGAGGCACACTCACAATAGACACTCAGACAGGCATACTTGTTCAACTGTCTGATAACAAACAGCTTTGGGGAATTGAGCCATATTAAAATACAGCATATGACGGATAAACAGAAAGAAATGAAAATGATAGAAACTAGGCAGAATGCAAATACAACAGTGATGCAAGTCTTTAACTACATTTTCACAGGCTCCAGCCATTTCCTTTATTTTGATTTTGTCTTTTTTTTTTTACTGATTTCTAAGATCTATGGACATTTATTCACAATGGACATCAGGTGATGTCTGCATGATACCGTTCTATAATTTTGTTAAGTCTGAAATGTCAGCTGGTGTGGAGGTACTTTAGGGAGTATTTTTTCTGTTAATTGGTACATATAGTAGAAATTACATCTTATATATCTGCAGGGACTAGATTTTTGTTTGTCCCCTGTCAGGGGACAAGGGGCAGTAAGTGCAGTTAAATCAAATGGTGGCTGGATGGTGGAGGATTGAAACCCCTCAGCTATTTTGAGCAGCAATTAGGCAGGTGTGTGAAGATGAGAATGTTAAATTGGAAATTCTCTCTTAACTTCTCTTTACAGTCTCCACACAGCTACTCCTGTCACTTTCCGTGTAAACAACTTGGGAAAAATTATCTGAAAGCATGTATTATCACTGCTTCTCACTCCCCTCTAAGCCAGCAGGCTTTCATCCAGCCTACGAGTGTTGCTGCTCAGATTACCTATAAACACCTTTTGCCTTAAGATGAGTTTGAACAACACATTGTATAAACTACGTTGGTTCAGCCAAACCTCAAGGACAGAAGTTGTGACAGAATTGTCAGTCCCAGTTGAATGCTGGAATTGCCCGACCTAGGCACTCCAACGTCCTGAAATAAAATACAGCCGTTCAAAAACTGTTAAACTAAGATCCACAATAGATAATAGAGCAATATTGATTTACAGACAATAGTGAAAATGTAAGCATCTTCATACTGCAACACTGGAGCCGAAATCACAGAGGCCCAAAATACCTGTCTTAGTGCTATTTATTCCTCTTCCATTTTTTGACAGAATAATCTGTAATGGTGAATGCAAATGTGTAGTAAACAAATAGGGTGCTGCTTTGACAACATTTATTAAATTTCACTGCTGTGTTCATTTCAGTTGAGTGTTTGTTTTCGGGTGCTGTATTTGTTCATTTTTCATTAATTGCTTCAAGTAAATTCTTCGCTCATAGCTTTGTTTTGTAGGTTTTTGTCGCGAAAGAAAAAAGTGAAGTGTCTGTGTTCAGTATGTTCAGAATGTATATGGACATAAGGGCAGTGATGTATGTTGCTTTGTAGCTCAGGGAGGGAGGGCTGGTAATGGCCATAGGGTTCTTCTTCTGTTTGCAAGATGTTTGTGGTATTTTTTTAAGGTCTACAAATTTAATGTCTCGCTGCTCTGTGTTCCTTGAGTAGTGCTCCAAATAACATCAGGAATAACCACTTCTAGTAATGCTAAAGGATATGATAAATACAATATATAAAATTGGAGAAATGTGGACGAGCAGTTTGCCTTGCTTTTTATTGTAAGAACAGAACAGTGGCAAAAAATCACAGATTTTTGTCTGTTAGCATCAGCTGCAGCCTTCCTGCTGTCTACTTCAGAGGAGTAGCAGTCATTTGATCTCAGAAATTGGCTGTCAATCTAGTACCAGTCTGTTTTAAATGTGATAGTTTCCTCAGCTGGTTGCTCAGCGCCCACTATGTAAGTTCTAGTTTTCACTGCACGATTTGGCTCCAGTCCCAAGACACATTGTTTGAAATGTGTGTCTGTTTGGGAGGAGCCCTTCACTGTGAAGTTCAGTCATCAGAGAATGGATGAATGTGAGGAGACAGCTGGCATAATACAAGCACACACACATGCTTGCACACACACAAGGGTCCTTAGGGATTGCATGCACTGTGCCAGGTAGGGCAACCGCACAAATCACGCATGCGCGCACACATGCACGCTTCCACATACAGGCCCCCCAGGCTCACATAAAGCCAGGCATAGTTTAGCTGGGAATGAGTACAGAGTGAGCTGAGCTGAGCAGCACGAGGACAGACGGACTCAATGCAGGTGGGCAAACTCATCTGTGGAAATGTGGTATTAAATATCCTCATCAGCCAAGGTGTGGCAAATTCCTCTCCATTTAGTAGGTAGAAAACCTGCATGCATGGATGCATACAGTATGTTATAAGATTGCAATCATACAGTTCTCACTCATCCATCAATTCAATTAATTTTTGTGCCTGGTTATTGGTATTCCAGTTCACAGTGCGTGTACACTGCGTGTATTATACAATTTCAAACATCACAAAACTTGCATATTGCAGGGATTTACATTTGTTGACCAGATGAAAATATGTGCCATTATGCCCCTATACATCAAAAAGGTACATTTCTATCATCTTCGATTTCTGATAAATCATGGATTATAAGAGCATAATTCTACATGAATTTAAATATTAAATCAAAGCGGTTGTAGCGTGATTTACCCAGGTATGCAATGCAGCCTTGTCATCATTATCCAAACATCATGGAGCCAGAGGTTTTCTTGTCTTCCTAGTTCAAAAGAACGATATCCAGTAGGTGTGATCTAATCCCTGGAGCATTTATCCAAAGGACATTTTTCTTCCTGTTCCAACCAGCAAATACCCTCACAGTCCTCTGCTTTCACAACTCCCATATTTATAGACGAGGTTAACTCAGATCATGCTCATGTAGGACACATCTCTTAACACCCAATACCCTCTCGGACATGTACCATGATGACGGCAAGCAGACAAGCAAGGTATTGAATTACCTTCAGCGCTCTTGAACTGTCCTAACCATCTCATGCATCAGTGGGCAGAGCAAGTGATGTTTTGCCCACTTGAAAAATTGGACTTTCACCATTTTTTTCACAAACATTTTTCAGACTGGCCTCATTCCCAGGGTTGCCAACGCAAACAGGCCTTTGTCAGATTAACATCACCATATTAAAATAAACATTTTCAGTCATTTTTAATGTTACAACTGGAGATGGCACATTTAAGTCAAGGTAGCATGTCCAGGTTTATGGTAGGTTTTGCCTATAAAACAAGACCAAAACCCCCCAAGACAAAAAGAAGGAACTTCATGTGAAAAAGAACCATCATATTAGTTTTGGTTCAAAAATTGCATCCTTGCCTGGAACAAAAATCGTGGATCCCCTCGTACAGAGTCTTGTATTTAAATAAAGGTTGCTTTTTGACCAGGTTGTGCTCTGTGGTGCAACATGAGTCACGGGTTAAGTTGTGCATGAGGTTGGCCTTGATTTGTAAAAACAAAGATTTTCACTCTTTGCTGGAAGTCTGAGTGTTAACAACCATAAAACAAAACTCCTGTCCAACATGACCAACTATTGCATACTCCCAGTGATAGATTATAATTTGTCCTCTCCAAACAATGAATCATTTTCTTCCAACAAGTCCCTTTGGGCTCAGTCCTGGAATGACTAATATTGCTATTTTTCAGGTCTGTATATACACCTAGTTTCCATAAAGATTCATTATTCACAGTTTTATTCAATATCATTTGTATGGCGGATCTTCTTTGTTTTTGCTTATTTGCAGTCCACATGTTTATGTCCCCAGTGTAGAATAATGGATAAGAAAATATGTTATTTGGCTACAAAACCCTTCAACAGTTGTAAACAGCTTAGCACATGCTCAGTTTCATTCAAGCAGTTAAAGATCTTAGAATGAATTGGACCCTCAATTCTCCTTTATGGAAAGCCACGTGTACAGTCTACAAGACGTAATTGTTTCATCTCGTTAAGAAGCTGCCAAGTTGAGAAGCATATTAACATTAGGTTAGGCTAAGAAACTACACACACATTCACAAGCGTTGGCCCGTAGCATTACATTTGTTGTTCCTTGTTCCTAGCATCTTTATTCATGACCTATGTTCTTCTTCGTGCACTTAGTGAAGAACCCTGTGTGATAAGAGCACTTTATGAATAAATTTGACTGTCTTTAACAAGCACATTGGCTCTCTATAACCTTTTGACTTTCTGTTCTCTTCTTTATACTCGCCTTGTTAGAAAGGCTGTGGCAAAGGTCCAGAAGTGACTCAAGAAAGACATTGCCTCAGTTACCCCTCTCACTGATCATCCCTTCTGCAGCTTTCCTTTTCCCATAACCTTGTGAAAGTCCCAGTTGATAGTCAGAAAGCATGCACGTTCTGTAGGCAGTACCATTTACAATAATACTTAGGACTTCTACTTTTGAGCAACATAAGCTTCCTCAAACGGTCAGAGTCAGGGAAGTTGAGAGTCAAAACTTCCAAATCACATATAATGACATCAGTGATGAAGTCAAATCAGGTTTATTTGTTTGGCACTTGGCACTCTTTACACTTTATGGTGACTTTACACCAACAACATTTAAAAGCAATAAATCAAAATGATGGATGGACTTGTGAAAGAGCCAAATGCTCAGGAGTTTTGCTGATATGAAAACTACAGAATTCATGAGGCCTTCCTCAAAGATTATTCATCCTTTGGATTAAATTTGACATTTTCGATGAGGAATATGGCACCCAGTTTCTCTGTGGGGTGGGGGTGGGGGAGGCTGAGAAGATGAGCACCTGGTTGTTCAGCTAGTAATTCAAATGGAGAATGCTGTTTTGTTTCCACTTGAAAGAAGGCTGTTTTATGCTGTCTTGTCTAAATTGGGCTAACTTTTGCTTTTGTTTGGCTCACAGCATGAGTCAAAGTTAATCCTCTCTTCTCTGTGGAATTGGAGCAGTTTGCTATTAGAGACATTGTAGCCGGTACTGTATCAGGCATATGAAAACACCCCAACTGAAAATCCTGCATACTACAGTAGCTATGTCTTGACACACATCAACTCACAAAGCGTGTGACAAAGTGGCTCATTTTATTACTGTGTTTGAGGAGCTGGAAATTGACCCACCAACCTCCACCGCCTCGGCCAACTGACAGTTAAAATTAAAGGTCTTCAACCAGAAAATATTTTCCTCATACAGTAATAGTTCAATAATTTGATCTTTTGATTATTACATTAAAAATGCTTTCTGCCCTTCCAAGAACCCAAGCTGACAACTTATAGTTATTAATTTAGTTAGACAAGAGTCCAGAATCCATTTACAGCAGTATACATTTGGAGTGAATCCATGTGAGGAACTGAAACAAGAGAGGAGGGGTGGTATTGAACTATCACCTTTTTCCTGTCACTTGAGTGTGTAGCCCTGAGTTTTTTAAATCATGTGAAACAGGTGCATATGCAGGTGCTGTGTTATGATTTTGATTATGTTGCTTGAATGTCAGCACTCTCCCTGCTTAAGGCACTCATCATGCTCTGCTCACAACAAACTTTCTCGTTCCCTCATCAATGTAGAGCTGGGTAAATCACTTTAAAATATGCTTTTTAAATTGAAAATTGAAAACATATCATTCCCATTTCCATTACACCGCCCAGAGGGGGCAGTGTGTCGCTGCGTGGTGATGTTGAGCCCCAGGTCAGGGGGAAACTGCAACATTTATCCCCTCTTACATCAACTCTCCTCCTGACAAAGTGCACTGAGCGCTTCAGGGGTATACTCATTTGCCTGATGTGTACTAGCTCCCCATATCTGCCATTCAACACAATGACAGTAATTTGGCAGAAAGGTGAAAACAAGTGGAGGCCCAACTCCTGCTATTTAGTCAGCACTAAAGCTGGTCTAGCTTAAATGTCAACTTGGGGTGACAAAGAATTGATACAGTGCAGACACTTAATATGTACATATGTCTATGTGGAGGTTGATGCATTGTGACATTGAGGTATGTGAGATGCTAGAAGGGTTTTACATTTGCTTCACTAATGGTTACATGCATTTTATTTGATATAGAAATTTGAGTAAATTATACAATTTTCTATAATACAGTTCAAGTTCATACAACTGTATTATAGGCATTGAAAAATGTACACATCAGTTTGCAGCCTGATTTAATGGAAGGTTAAACATTTTCTAAAAAATGATGCACGACACAATTTGCGATGAGATCTGGCAGCTGGAGCGCCAGGGGTTTGATCTATGTCACAGAAGTCGAAGCACAATTTTTGAGACAAGAGGAACACATTCATTCCACGGGCTCAGTGTGAGCATGTGTCTTATTCAGCATTTCAATTTCAAACATGTTTGTTTCTTGTGCAGATTCTAATTCCCTCTCATCATTGATATTCACTCTTGAAAGCAAATAGTTCAAGGAAACATTTGGGTCCACAGAGAAATGCCGTGCTTACTGAATAGCCTGCATTTTCAAGAGACGGCATCTGACTCAGAAAAACACCCCGTCAACCCCCCGTCACTTCATGAGCCCATGTGGGACTTGCCTCTCAGACTTTTTGTCATGCCTGCAGTAAGGACCATTACAAACCTGATTTATTTGGCATGCTGCTGTGAGCACACCCATCTGTGAGCTGCCTGTAAAACTGATTCGTACAAAGGATCAATTTCCATCTGATGGTTCTATTTGTCTGCGTTTCTACACGCCAAGAATAAGTGTTGCAAGAAATGTGGAATGAGATCTCATTTTCCGCATGGGTCCATCATGTGCTGCATGCGTTGGCATGATATAGTGTCATTATTGTACATGAGCCATCTAATGTTAGTTACGTCTCTGCACAGAAACACAAATTATATCTTCTGCTTCGCTGCCTGGTGTCCCACTCCCAACCACAGACACATTCCCAGGATTTGTTATTTGTTTAGTGTCATATTTTTAAATGAAATATTCATTGTTTTGTATATGCTGATATTTATGCATGAGCAAAAGAGAAACAGGCAAACAAACTTTAAAAGACAAGGCTGGTTCATTTAGGTTCTATTGGCTTGCTTTCTCAGTGTATTAGCATCCTTCAAATGCAGGTTGTGTCTGTGCTTTTGTCTTTTTCCCTCCCTCTCACCCTCCAGTACCAACTTCAAACTCTCAGAGCCGGCATCCAGTACCAAAAAAACTAAAACCAAGATGTCGGGTTTATTTTCACTCTGAGAAACATGACAGATGAAAAATAGATGGAGAGAGAAAACATTCTAGGCAGCGGCGACAGCTTTGAAACCTCGGAGAGCCCACTGCAACCAATCTCTGCTTCACAGACGTGCAGTGGTGCACTGTGGGAAGTTGGGACGACGCACTGATGTTTTCAGAGGGGAGAGAGGGAGAGAAGGAGAGAAAATGGCAGCAAATGAAGTTGGCGGGCTGTAGAGTATTGTTCCCTCCTGCTCACAGTAATGAACAGGCCGTTGGAACAGACTGGGGAAATTGGTCCCCGGTGGGCCCCGAGCCTTCTCTTTCTCATCTGTCAGGTGTGTTCACTACACATGAAAACACACATACCTGTGGAGGTACATGCGTGAAAATTGTCTGCACACACTGGCATGCACTCAGACAAGCGTCTGTTCAAAGAAGCCTCCGCAATTCACTGTACTCGGAATACGTGGTCCCCTTTCATCCCCCTCTGTGTGTTGGGGATACCCAGTGCATCTTCACATTCAGTTACATTATCCTTGTATAACAGTCTTGTTGGAGCCACAGATGGAGACAGATGATGGTACACAAAATTAACTATTAGGGCCTCTGTTCAAACCTAACCTTGTATAATATGGCTTGCTCTTTATTGTTCATTTGTGCATCACACATTTAAGATCAGTGTTCACTGGTCAAAGCCACTTGCTGTGCTTAAAAGTTGAAATAGTTTGTTTAATGCTCATCCATGAATGATTATAGTGAAATCTTAAACATGTGTGCATGCTGGCCTTTCATAAGAAAAGAGGGTCTAGATTCCTGCTTAAAAGTGGTGTGATATGACTGGACAAAATGAGTTTATGAATAACTAATGTTGTGTTAAATTTCCCCCCATTTTATCTATTTATTTGTGCTGAAGCAGAAAATAAAATATTAACGACATGGCTGCTCAAATATATATTATGCAGTCATAGTGTAAACCATGTTCCCTGCTCACTTAATCTCTCACTTTTAACCGACCAAGTCCCTCTGTTGGACTCCGTACAGGGTGGGTCATTAGGGACCACGGAACAGCTGATATACTGAACGCAGTGCATGTGCTTGTAAGTTCTTGCTGGCTCAATAAAAGTTGAAATGGATGTTTGAGCCACTCTCGCAGCTAGCTTGCAGTGAGTGGGACATGGATGGAAATACTCATTACTGGGCAGTAAAGCTCTGGAGAGCCTGTCAGTTGTGAATAGGCAACGTATATTTTGTGAACTACTTTCATAAAATGGTATATAATCAAGGGAATTCTGTTTGACAACACTAGAGCGGATACACACTGTTTAATCCATTTCTTACACTGGTGCCCTTATGTAACGACTGTGTATGTAACTGTTAGCTTATTTGGCCAGCTTGCTTACCATCTGCAGTTGTTATGTCATCTTATTTCCAAAGGCACATCATTACCTAACCATTGATAATAATCTTTGGAAAAATTTGGTTTATAGAGAAAGCTGCTGATTTAAATGTGTCAAATGCCGATTTGTTTGCGTTAGCCAAACCCGCTGTGCTGTTGTCTTGTTGCCAACCAAAACAGCAGCTCACCATCTGATCACTACCTTGACAGCCGAGTTGTTTGGCGATGCTTCGCCACACATTGTCCTTCATTTGTCTTTGAAATGTTTGTGTCCATTGTCAAACAAGACAAGGTGGTGAGAGAAACAGGTTGTTGACATTGTTGTCATGGTGTTGTGTAGGGTTGTGACGTACCTCCTTCTCATGCTACATTAAAAATGATATGACCATTCAGGAATGGGGCCCTTCAGAGAGTTGTAAAGCCATATTTCTCAGGACGTGAGGTTGGTTTTTGTAATCCTTGCTCTTCTGATTGTGGTAATTAAATTACCCAGTGGAGGAGTGAGAGCTTGGCCTTCACTTCCAGCTCTATAATGTCCGCCCCCACCTTAACATCACAAGTGTTATGAGTCACAGGTCCTCATTACAAACAAGGCTGGGTCCTAATGTGTAAAATTAAGAGGTGGTCTCACTTTAAGCATGCATTGACCTCTAAACCTCTATTATTGTGGCAACATCATGAGCAGTATCCAGATTCGTTCTGTT
Source organism: Selene dorsalis (assembly GCA_900303245.1). Classification (NCBI taxonomy): domain Eukaryota; kingdom Metazoa; phylum Chordata; class Actinopteri; order Carangiformes; family Carangidae; genus Selene; species Selene dorsalis. The sequence goes on along the minus strand of OMNW01034934.1, from coordinate 32,234 downwards.
GCCCTGTATCTACAGTATATCTGTCTTTTTCTATTCCTCGACCTCTGCTTCCTTTATCTTCCTGTCTTTCTCTTTTTCTCTTACGCCCTTCCTCCCTGACTGACTCAGCTTCACATCAATCACGCCAATGTTTATTGTCAATGAAATATTTAGTGCGAGGGGGTCTGTGTGCGCAGATTGCAGATTTCGTCTCACCCCTGAAACAATAGATTATTTGTGCGTGTGTGCATGTGTGTCTCGACTGATTTAGATGCAGAACCTTGATGCCAAGAATCTTGATCTGTGTGTATGCTATTTCCATGATTGGAGTAGGATATTACAGGTTCACATCTCAAGGTTCATCTGAGACATGGTGATCAACACATAAATTACGCTGAGTATGTGAATTATAGCTGTGCAGCAGGGAAGTTTCACACATGGTCCAAAATATTAAATATGCATTTTTGCATCAGTCTCAACAAATGCAGTGTAATATGGATCACTGTAATACAACCTTCCTTTTTAGGTGTTTATCCATGCATTGGTTTGGTTTTATGTTACTAATTTTTAAGCAATGATAATTGCTTAAAAATTGCATTAAAAGTTCATTACTTTACACATTTACAAATAATCAAAAATACCTTCAAAATTCTTAATACACATGTTCAAAGTCATCTGTCTATATACCAGTCATGCATGCTTCATAACAAATTATGAAACCTATCCACTAAAACTCTTAAAATATCCTTGTATCTGCTTTTGACTACATGCTGCTGTGAATTCATTGCAATGCATTGCAATGAGTGGTTGGACGGCAGCAAGTTGCAGAGTTAAAATGCAACCTACAGTAACGCTTCTGTAGAGAGAGAAGGCTAAGGAATCAGAAGGATAAGTCTGGTTATAAACAACGTGTGTGCGCTGTAGATAAATGCAGAAACTTGTATGTATGTACATTTGATGTGTCAGCAAATGAAGATAAAAAACTGTGACAGATGAGAGAAATGCTGACTGAATAGCAGATAACAAATTGTTGACTGTACAAAATTATGGCTGGTGAGAGCTGGTGGGTGATATGAAGGTGTGAAGTATGAGATAATTAAGAGTAGTTATACTAGAAAATACAAGGCCCAGAAAATAGAAAAACTGGAGGCCAGAAATCACACACTCTAAACAAAGTCTACAAACATCTTTTAACATACTAAATTAGTCATTTAGAGCAGTGACAGATAATTAGCTTGCTGGTGGATAGAGGTGCTTAGAAATCCACTGAATCAATGAGCGCAACTTTTTGGGAGTCAGGATATTATATATTCCACCAGTTTGTATCTATGTGTCATACTTTTGATAAATTGCAAATGCCACTGTTCTATTTTAGTAGTTTTGTCCCAGAAGGAAAATGAAGGCTCTTTTCGCTTACAGACTAGAACCAGCCATGGAAGAGACACACTTGTACTGCACCTGTATAAACTCTGGACATCACTAATTCGGCTTTCCAATCAAAAAGCTTTGGATAACAAAGAGTATTTAATACTTCCTCAATAGAAAAAGAGGGCATTCATAGCTGGTGACAGAGAGAGGAAAAGGGAGCCAGAGAAAATGATAATGGACGGAAAGAACACCTACTGGGTTAGAATTGAAAATAAACTGCAGGGGACAGTGTGATACGGAGAAATGTGGAGTAGGAGGAGAAAGATCACTCGGCTATAAGCAGCCGGGGCAAATGGTGGAGGGGACAGGGTGAATAAGCCAAACCGTTTTTAAACAGGTTTGACACAAGGGCCCCAGGCCATCCACTCACTGCACAGCTCAGTAGGCTGCCGTAATGGCACCCCACCTACTGCCACCCACACACCCTCTAATGGCACTCAAACTGCCAACGTCTGCCTCCCTCAAGGCCGCTGTATACTTGCTGTAAAATGTAGACCTCTGGCAGGCTGGAGCAGAAAAGACACAACACATTTGCACGAGACTTTGGAAGTGCTTCCTCGAGTTTGGACAGTGGGGCACAGGCTTGTTGGAAAAAGTGTCAGTTGTGCTTCCATTTGTTTTTTTTGTCTTGCAAGTTAAGCATAATACAGTGATAAAAACCTATGAGTTGATGGTATGGTCTTAATAATTCAATTTCAAAATAAGGTCAGTTAATAAATGTACAGTTGGTAGTTTGATCCCTGGCAGTCTTTGGTGCCAGCTATGTTGATTTGGACACAATGCTGAGTGTCTGTGATTTGGTTAATGTCAGACACACTCTCTCTCTTTTTGTGTTCTCTCAGGTCAGAATGATTTAGGGACATTTACTTATTTGCTGTCTCAATGAGACTTAGATGGAACGATTGATATAGCTGTTGTATCTGTAGAATAAAGCAGCCAGGAGCCGCTGAGCTTTGCTAGACTAGAAGCAGGGCTGGTTTCATGATTAAGTTACATCAGATAAATACCAGCACTGTGTAAATCTCTCCAAAGAGTTCATTTAAGGAGCTGAAATTTCATCGACATTCAACAAGTGAACACTGTTTTGTTCCATGAATATAAAATTGTATAAAGTGCACATAAAAGGCTAAATTGTGAAACCATTTGCTGGGTGTGAAACTGTGGCTCAAGGATGGCAAATGCAAAACTAAAATATGATACATCAATATTTATAACCATTTCAAAACCACTTCCGAGGGCATCAGGATTATGCATAGTTTAATGAACGCCATTCCATACATCTACAAATAGACTGTCATTACTACATTGAACTAAGTACAGACTTTCTTTAGTCCAATTCTTTAATTATAACTTTGAGCACAGACAAGACAGAAGCTGAAAGTCTGTTCACTAATTCATCTCCACTGTTTGTGTTGACAAGATATCAGGCTGATATCTGCTGACAGCTGCTGGCTGGTATTCACTTCCCAGCAGGGACAGACTGAATAAAGCAGAGTCCACACTGTTCAGTCGACTTTCATGGTCTCACATTATCTAACTACTTAATCTCATCAACCTACGCAAACTATGCTCAGATCAGAGTCTTTCTTCAGCCTGAGCCTTTCGTAGATGGAGCCAGTTACCTGCTGTCCATTCTTTCCAAACTTACTCGTAAGGTGGCTCATATAGATGGCTAATTTACGTCACTTTAAGTATGCAGCCCTAACCAGCCCTGAACAAAGACAAATGGTTTTATTTTCCAGCCCTAGTTATGTGCTATACTGCACCTTGGTCCTCTTATGCATTCATGGATGTTATTGTTCGTAATCTGATTTATCTGAATTAACATTCAGCAAATTAGCCTTAATTCTGGTCCTTTCATATGCTGTTCTCTTATTTACACAAAAAAATCATGTCAGTGTCCTGTTAATCCCTCTT
>OMNW01034934.1:0-28890 GCA_900303245.1 Selene dorsalis | reverse complement strand
ATTATCTAACTACTTAATCTCATCAACCTACGCAAACTATGCTCAGATCAGAGTCTTTCTTCAGCCTGAGCCTTTCGTAGATGTAGCCAGTTACCTGCTGACCATTCTTTCCAAACCCTTACTCGTAAGGTGGCTCATATAGATGGCTATAATTTACGTCACTTTAAGTATGCAGCCCTAACCAGCCCTGAACAAAGACAAATGGTTTTATTTTCCAGCCCTAGTTATGTGCTATACTGTACCTTGGTCAGCGCCTTAAAACCCCAAAGAGAACACATCCCTGTTAGGCAAGCTAAGGCAAGGAAATTTTATTTGTGTGGCCCATTTTTACAAACAGTTTGTCTCAAAGGGCTTTACACAGCATCATGACGACATCCTCTGCCCTTAGACCCTCACATCGACTGAGGAAAAACTCCCAAGAAAACCCTTACTGTTACTCAGCTAACTTGGCTGTTCACCCCTGTTTCCAGTATTTATGTTGATGACTGTCTCCTTGCTGTAGCTTAATTTTTTTTTTTCTCTTAAAAAGCACATTCAAGTCCTGTCCATTTATATAGTATTCAGTGACACATTAAGTATTTGACAGGCACAGTGGTGTCAAGGGGTCATGTTGAGGATTTGGGACAAGAATTGTAACTGTTTAGCCAGTGTCCATTCTGATCATCAGCTATGGAAGAGCTGAAGCACTGCAGCGGTTTCAAGAGCGATCCTCTGGTATTAAGTGCAGGGACAATCAAACTGTTGGATGGATGAATGTGCCACGGTGTTTAGATCGATTGATACGTACCCCTGTGCAGCCAAAATTGTCCTTTAACTGTTCAGTTGGGGTCTGAAGGTTTCTTGGATGTAGAGAATGACTCTGAATGCTACAGTGTGCCTCTTATACATTCATGGATGTTATTGTTCGTAATCTGATTTATCTGAATTAACATTCAGCAAATTAGCCTTAATTCTGGTCCTTTCATATGCTGTTCTCTTATTTACACAAAAAAATCACCATCAGTGTCCTGTTAATCCCTCTTTTAGTCTTTTTTTAGCAAAGGTCTGGGGCAGAAACATGAACACAGTCTGTGCAGAGCTGGCATCACAACTTCAATTAAAACAGCTTTTGGTGAGAATGTAACTAATAAGAGGCAACAGAGCACACACTAGTGCTGCCTTGAACTTCTCCCAGTGTCAATGTGAAGTTTTTCATCTGTCTCAGTACTGGTATTGTTAAATTGCAGAAGATCAAGAGTTATTTTGGTTGAAAAGAAATTTCACAAAAATTTTCTCCAGCTTTCAAATGTATTCATCCAACTACTCAACCTGTCAACCCACAGAATGTTGTTCCTGCCAATAATATGGATCAGAGTCTCTGCCTGGCAGCAGCCTGACGGTATGCTGAATGTTTGGATTCCACCAGTTTGGTCAGTGACTGATCTGAAAAATGTTTGAAAGCCTATTTTAGCACTCTCTTTCTCCCACTTCACCCCCATCATGCTCACACACTTAAACACTTAAGGACATCCTCCATCACACTGACATTGCCAATGACACTGATGAGACAACTAGGCCACTGCTTTGACATATTGAGAGCAAAGAAAGTGCAATAATTACTCTTAATTTGTGCCACATCATTAGTTTAGGTCAACTGGTGATTTCACAGAAGCGCCTTCAGAAAAGACGGCTTGAGGAGCCTGTTACAAGAGACTTAAGACTGTTCTGACACAAAGTAACTTTAAATAGACATGAAATATAACAAACAAACCGACAGAATGAGAGTGGACATATGTTAAAGGAGAAGTTCCGTTTTTTTGCAACCTGGACCTTATTTCTAGAATAAAATAAGTTAATTTTCTCAACCGTACAATTTTGGTGTAACCGAAATGCCGCAAAACTCGTTCATTTCACCAATATTTTGTTATGAATCACCAGTACTATTTCCTGAGAGTACGCAGCAGTTCAGAGTTGCCTTGTAATTGTCATCCGGGGTTTTTTACACAACAACTCTGAGCCGCTTCAAACTCACATAGTACTGGTGATTCATAACAAAATATTGGTGAAATTTCGAGGCAGATAATGTCTTCTTTAGAGGCTGCGTTGTTGATGCCCCATCACTCTCATTATATGGATATACTCGGATCTCGAATGGATCTAAATATCGCCTGAAGGACTCCAAGTTACCCCAAAATTGTAGGGGTGAGTAAATGAACGTATTTTACCCTAGAAATGAGGTCCATGTTGCAAAAAACAGAACTTCTCCTTTAAGGTGCAGCTGGTGGAGAATAAGGATGGACTTATTTTAACAGCTGCCCTGTGGAGAGAAGGGAAAACATCTGTTTTTGTACCAAGGGCAGTTATGAAGATTGATCAGTCAATTTGCAATGACTGAACCCTATCTCCTCTGAAAAATTGCTTCAAAGCATGTGGTCTTAAAAGAAAAATTGCCTATGAGCGGGGTGTCTCTCTGGCTTTGTATGGAGGTGTTTCATGTATTTAAACCCCTTCCCTGTGTTTGTGTGTGAATGGGTTGTTGTTGTTGCTGTTGCTGTTGCTGTTGCTGTTGCTGTTGTTGTTGTTGTTGCTGTTGTTGTTGTTGTTGTTGTTGTTGTTGCTGTTGTTGGTGAGTAAGCACAGGTGTGTTCTTTTTTTGTGTGTGTGTGTGTGTTGCACACACATGCAGTCTTTGTGGTATCTGTCTGTATCCAGGAGCTGTCCTCCCTGTCAGGTCTCAGGTATTTATAAGTCTCGACAATGGAAGACAGATCACCAGGCCTCAAGCTGCCGCTCATCCATCCTTCCAAGGGCTTCCAAAGACAGCCTTCAACATGCATTACTCATTCCCACGCTGCTACAAACCAAATTTTCAGCAGTGCTCTATTGGTTTTTCCTCATGTGCTGGGGGTGTTCATCAGCTGGAAGCCTGGGTCTGGTGATGTCTGCAGAGTTGCATGAATCTTCGGGGGAACAACTCCTCTTTAAATTCATGCTTTGAATGACGCTGTCCCCCGTGCACAATGCTTTCATTTCCTGCGGCGCGCTGACTGTCACCTGAAGTTGGTTTCACCTGAGTTTATTTGCATATTTGTCAACACCTCTCAGTGTGTGGTCCTGTCTCAGAGTGTTTGGTGGTGTGTGTGGTTTAGGGAAAAATACTCTTAAAGAGATTTGAGCCCCAGCTGGAGTTACTGCACAGTAAGATAAACACACAATAAAACCATGTTGATCTGTGAAAGTTGTATTTGTTCGAAATAATCTGATATTTACTTTTGGAAATAAGGCCTTCTAAGTGGGTCACTAAGTCTAAACCAGATTACTGGACAAATTTTGAAGTACCAGGTGAAAAGATCATGTGCGTTGACACTGCATCAGATGGTAATCTATCCAGTAGTTACTGAGACATTTCACTCTGCAAATGTCAACCTGCATGCTGGTGGTAGAGGAAAAGTCAGGAGGTCAGCAGAGCCATTAGGATTCATCCCGTGGGTGGTGTAATGTTAATAGCAGTAATGTTTTAGCAGAGCATCCTGTAGTTGTTGAGACATTTCCAGTCTAAAGAGCTGGAAAGACCTACAGACGGACTTCCTTATATGCATGTTGCTGTGTCTGAAACTGTTGTCGCATTCAACACTCCAACCCTCTTGTCGGTATGTGTATGTAAGTGTTAACACCCTAAAGAAGCTGGAAGGATACTGGAAGGTTGCCAGTTTGAATCATCAGACCAGTCAGAAAAGTAATGCTCTCTGCTCACTGAGTAATAACCATAGAAATCATATGTTGAAGTGGCCCTAAGCAAGGTGCTTAATCCCTGACTGCCACAGAAAAGCTGCTTAGTTGCAGGAGACAGGAGATGACTCTGGTTACTCTAAGCAGCCTTTGGCTGTGATGTGAGTGTGTCTAACTGTTCAAATGCTTATGACAGGGTGAAGCTGAAAAGAGCCTGAGTATTCAGCATCAACTCCTGAGCAATATTTATAAAGCAATGACAATTATATACTTTTTTATTGCTTATGATTTATATATAATTTGTATGTACTATATGTATGGCTGTTGGTTGTGTTCCCTTTAAGTTTAAAAACATTGTATATGCACATGATATACAGTAGGTCATATATAACTGTATATACTCAGAGACAGAGAAATAATTGGCCCAGTGTTTGCTGAAGGTGATGTTTGATGTTATATGTGAGCAGATGGAATGGTGAGTAATTTATTTTGGACATTGCTGCTTGTCATCCTCTCTCTCCCAGACTTTCCTGTCTCTCTCCACTGTGCTGTCATAGGAAAGGCAACAATGCCTCAGAAAAATAACAAAACTCAAGAGAAATATGAAGTTGCATACTCAGGTCTTCACAGAACAACGTTTCTCAGAGATATATGGTCATAGGTCTCTGCAAGTTTAATCTGTGACTTTGACATTTTGTGACTGAAAGGCTATTTAGAGGCTGTTTTTTCTTACTGATTATGACGCCCTTTAAAAGGGAGAAAGGGAAAAAATTCTTTCGTCTACATATTTGTCATTGTCTATAAAGAAGGATAAACTGCTCACACTTGGAATTGCAGTCTTTTTTCTTTTAAAAAAAAAAAAACTCTGAACAGTATGAAAACCTGCGAAAAGTGTTGCTATATTGAAATGTGATTCCTAAATGTAAATACGACAGTATGCTCATGAAAATGGGGACATTATTTTAAGTCCCATAAATTGTATTGCCCTGGTTTTACTATTTGAAAGAAAAAAATGAGCTTAACGGAGATCATAGCGAGAAAAACCCAGTTTTTGTTAGCATAATCCCAGTAGTGTGGATCCTACTGATTCATGACACTGAATTTTGTTCCGATTCTCAGAGGATCCAGGACTATGATGCAGTAAATCCTTTGAGATGCATAGAGTATTGCATAAAATGCCAAGACTTGTGTCTGTGTCGGGTGAGACCATGGATGTATGCTCCTACACTCCAACACAGTTCTCGTAGCAGTAGCACACCATCATTTTAACTGACCGCAAGTGGGGTTTTTCCACTTGTATGATGGATTGTTTCCTTTATCCTCTGGCGGTTTTGGACCTTTATTTTTGGGTCTGTTCTACAAAAGGGAATAGCCACAAGGGATAACACTGCCTCCTCTAATCCAGCAAGTTCTAAATCTCCAGTATGATTCCAGTCTCAAAGAAACAATGCACCCTGGAGTTTAGGGAGAACTGAGAGATGGAGAGAGACGAGGGACAAGAGAAACGAAAAAAGAGAGCCACTGAGGGGAGTTGAGAAAGTGAACTCAATCCTTTGTGAATACAGAATAGTGTTGAAAGATGGCATATTAAGGTCCAGTGGTTGCACTTTCTTGGCCAGAATAGTGTTTTGTTATTGTAATACTTGTACAAGAGCCCTTTTTATTGTATTGATGCAAACATTTTCTTTCCATATATCTGGAGACTGTGGTCCTTATCCATAAGGACAAATTTTGGGATTTGGCAGTGCTGCACCATTCACCTGCCAAAAAGGTGACTAAATGCAGTTGTAGTGAGAAGGAGAAGCACATTCACAAAGAGAGGAGAGACAGAGAAAGGTACTGAGAGAGACAGAGCTGGAGATGGCATTGTACATCTGAGAGACCAGTATTCAGAAAACACATGGAGCACAATAGCAACCATTGCCCTAAAGTTGGCTTTGGGTTCCTATGGAAGAGGACAGGAATCCCTTTACACCCACCATCCCCCCTCCATCAAGGAAGAACTGCTAAACCCCCTTAGGGTTCATAGAACAAGAGGAAAATATAAAAATAGGCCTCTTTCTTCTGACAAGGAAAACTTGACTTGCATTTGTTTCCCATTTATTCCCTATTGGTAAAAAAAGAACCTATAAGATCACCGTGGTGCTTTACCTCACTTCAATGTGATGATTCTTCACTTGGGTCATACATGAGCATCTGCTGATGTTCAAGCCAAGCCAGCTGTACACAACCTGCCCCGCAACAAATGAAGTACCCTAACCCCATTTAGTCTAATCCCCTAACCTATAAAGCCATTTGTTACTGAAGACCGGGAGGAGGATGTTCACTGTCTACTGGATGTGTAAATGGGAAACTACATATGGTCAGAACCATCATACAGTACATTGGCCCTATTTGTGTCCAGTCACAGTAAATACACACCACCCGTGTTTTCAGCTAGAATGTTGCCTGCATATCATCAGGTTATTTAGTAACTCAGTGAACTCTGGCTACCCTCAGTGCACCTCATTACTCCCAGTAGATCATGACTTTATTATTGCCCATCATGTCAGAGTAAATGTGTGATTATATGTGGTTCCAATTTAACATGGTGAACTGTAAAGTAACATTAATTTGGGATAGAGATTGCAGCCAGCGAGTGGAACAGTAAGCCCAGAAAGAGGGACTGTGTTGAGCCGAGTTGTATATAGGTTTGGCTGCTGTAAAGAGCTGTTGAGGCATTTGTATAAATTATTCAATCTTAATCCTCATTTTGAAATACAACAAACCTTCTATATTGGCAATAGGTCTTGAGAGCGATGCAGTTTGAGAGCAAGAATGGGGCAGCGATGCCATTATAATATTCTCGCAGGAGCATTTTCTGAACCTGCAACAGCATTGAATAATGAAAGTGCCTTTACCCAACAGATCCATTCACTCCTTAAACAGCAGGGAAATGTGCAGCCGCAGTAGAATACCTGATGGTACTTTGAATTTGCCACTGAATAAAGGTAGCTACAGCTGTAAAACAGCCAGGCATGCATTTCAGCTCTGTTTTGTCTTGCTCAGATTAACGTGTGTGTGTGTGTGGGTGTGTGTGTGTGTGGGTGTGCATGTGAATTTGCCTGCTTGTACAGGCTACCGTATCATTGATCCGAGGGGTCTGTATGACGACATGCATGAGTTAGTGTTTTTATGTGCACAAGACACAGTGAAAGATGCTACAGAGCTCTGTGGCTGCATCTCTGCTGTGAAAGTGAATAGTGGGGATTCTTTACTTAAGCATGCCCCCTTTTGGCCCCTGAAATGCACAAGCCTATTTCCCCATAATGGCTCTATCGTGTAGCCAGCTCCCACGGGAGCCTCGTTGCTCGCTTCATTCTGCTTTGCTAACCCCCTTCTTCACATGTGTGTGAAGGGGGAGATGAGGAGGAAAGAAGGGAGCGAGTATGCTGTACAGTGTTATGATGAGTGAACGCTGATGAGGGACAGTTATTATGCAGAGCTTATTATTCTCTCTCTGCACTGGAGGGATTGTCAGTTGTGGCCGCAGCTATTCATTAAAGCTATGAAATATGACCCAGCCCATCGTGTGTGTATGTGTGTGTGTGTGTATGTGTGTGTGTGTGTGTGTGTGTGCGTTTTTGCCCAGAGGCCAAGCCAACAGATCTGCTGTGGAGCTTTTGTAGTGACTAGAACTCATATTCACTTTTAGGACTTGCTAGACGCATTTACTTTGAGTTCTTTTTACAGCTCGTCTTTGCTGCCTCTTTTCTTACTTATCTTTAGACACACATTAAAGAAAGAGCTCAGTAAAATGAATTTACAGTCCAGTTATTGCTTTATAATGCTCACAGTGGAATGTAATTGAAGACTTCTATTCCTAAACACATGAGTGTATATATAATATTTTCAGACACTTACAAGCCATATGTGTGTAAAGAGAATATACATATGGACAGTATTTATATGTGGTTAATAAATTAAATACACATTAACACAAACTGTGCAGCTGTCAGTATAACCAATGGTGCAGGCACATAAAAATGACCTTTTTAACCTTTTAATTCATTGGTGGACTTGTCAAGCAAACAGTTTACACAACAAGCACTTGTGGAACATTAACATCCATTATGAGTCCTCTCTCTGGCCCTTAGTTTAATAGAAGTCCAGTATTCCCCTCCTTGTCGCTGTGTGTTTGGTATCCAACTCGGTGTACTAATCCTGAATGATGGTGACCTTTTTTTTTAATGGCAGAGATATTTTCTCTCTACTTTCTTCATTATTAAAACCACTGAATTCTTCACTTTAAGCACAAGCTGCTGAACTTTTTATATGTTTTACATCAGAACAATATAATGTGTAGGTCACAGGGTGAAGTGTTTCATTAAGTGGAAAGAGTACATGAACGGAAAACTATAGTTCATTCCATTTCTTGTGGCCATGCCCTTGTCCTGTTCCGATTTCTTATTAAAAAATAGGTCAAGCAGCTTCAGGCCCGCCCGGGTCTTGACCCTTCAAACCATCATGCCCCCAGTCCTCATTACCCATCACCTCAACAGATACTTCAGTGGCAAAGCCCACACCTGACTCCCCCCCAAAACTTCCATCATCTTGGCCTCAAAGCCCTCACCTTCAGCCTCCCCAATTCCCCAGCCTCAACCTGCAGTCTACTCTATGAGATGATCTTTACAGTGATTAATGCAAGAGGGAGGTGGAGACTCTGCTGTTGGCCCATCTCAAATCTCCAACCTGATGTGGGGCTCAAGCTGCTATTTTAGTTTCTGTTTATTGCTGTTTTTGCTCTTACGCTGGAGTAATCTTCAGCATGTCACAATACCTCGATAAGCAGAGTTCAGTGAAATACCAGAAAGCACTGCACGAAGGTTCACGTCCTCTGTGTATTTTCAGTGGAGATAAAAGCACGGAATATGTCGAAAAATTCTCTAATTGTCTCACAGTAAATCACATGAGAAAGTCAGCTACTTTATTCACTGCTCCATTTACCTAATTTTGCTCAAGTACAGTTTTTTTTTCCATTTCTTACAGGAATCATCTGGCCTGTACATCAGTGATGAAACTCAGTGTAAAGGCTACTGTGTACAGACCCAGTACGAGCTTACATGTAATGTTTGCAGTAGTGTTTTGTCTGTGGGAGTCTGCGGGTCTGTGTAACTGCTCATCACTGCAGTCTTTTAGTCATAATACCTTTCACAGGGCTTTGTAAATGGCAGGCATTGGTGGCCATATTTCATGTGGTTGCTAGGGTAACAGGTTGAATCAAAGATGTGTCCTCAACTGTGCGCTCGCACGCGTGTGTTTGCTGTCCACCGCTTGTCTGCACAACTGTAACTGCATGATTATTTGAGGACTCAAAACCTCTTGAAAGGGTATGAGCTGTATAATTTGTTCAAACAGTAAACCAATTGAATAAGAAGGTCGATGACTGAGTGTGTTTGGATTATGAGGATAATGATCGTGCTGACAGATAAGGGCTTCCTAAAAGCTGCTAAGAACAGCCTGTCTGCACAGAGGACTGCCTCACATTTTACCTGCAGGACAGACGTGCTGCTCTTTACGCTCTGCTCCTTGAACTTTGCTGTACTGTATCTTCATGGCGTTATGATCAGGTATTCCACACACAAACGGTCATGTGTGCTTGATAATGAATACAAAAGCTATCATTTGCCAGCGTTGAGAGACTTGTCCCTCGTCTTTATTGCAGTCCACAGCACCTCTCTGAAAGCGCCTGCGGGTCATAGTAGACTTTTAATTGGCGAGCCAGTGATTTTCTGTTGTTGGACCATTGATTTTTATTTGCATAGTTATTTGTTGATGGATAAAAAGCCAGTGGCAGCCTATTGATCAAGTTTGCAGAGATAACACTGAGAAGTGGTGGGGTAGAAGGAAGAGTGGGAGATTCATATTTGCACTGGAAATTGTAGAGCGATGTTGCAGTTGTCTTAGAGAAGCCTACTGTCACCATGTTGTACGCATAATACATTTACATTAATGCAACATTCACATTCTACATAAAATATTAAGATGGTAGGTAGTCTGTTGAAACATTTCAAATTGAAATATTTTAGTTATGTATAAATAATCACTTTAATTTAAAGATGGGTAATGATCAAAACACCATAAAATGTAACAAAATACTATACATTATATAGAATGAGTACCTTAAAGCTACAGGTTGACATTTTTGAGTTTATGCATATTTGTTTTCTTGCCTCGAGCTGGAACGGGAGATTAACCCCTCTCCTACCTGCAGCCAGCTGCTGAGTAGTTCACTACAATAGCAACTTCAAAGCAGTCACATCACGGCATCATGTCAACATCACAATGATCACACACTTTAGAAAATAACCGTGGATTAATGGAGATATTGTTGATTACTACCTCTGCTACTTCTGTAAACAAAGCCAGGTTAGCTGTCTCCACCTGTCTCTTGTCTTTGTGCCACCACCTGCCAGCTCCTTCATGAACAGGCAAAACCTGAGACTGAAGCATTTTTTGTATCAGATGTCATACTATTGATTATAAAGTGTTTGTTTTTTTTCCAGTCAAGCACTGGCTGGAGAAGCATTTTATTCAGGCCCTGTTGTTTTAAAAATGTAGAAGGAGAAGGCCTGCTGTAACTGTGCCAGAACAGCAACTGGAGGATGAAACTGTTAAGTTTTCTCTCAACTTTGTGCATATGTGTGTGTGTCAGTGTCGACGGTCACTAGAATAATCAATTAGAGACTGTTCTGACATCATTGTTTTAATCTGGAAGGTCACACTTGACATCAGGCTGGTTTAGCTGTAGAAGGTCAGGTCATGCTTGGGTTTTTAGAGGTCGTTTGTGTTCACGTCCCAGTTTGTGTTGCCTCGCTTCAAATCAATCCTTAGCCAGATTAGCTTTGTTTAACAGCGTTTCTGAGACTGACTTTGACACATTTCGCCTTGTCCGCTGAGAATTCATCACATTGAGGAGAGCCAGCGCAATCCCACTCAATCCCCCTTGCATGCTAGCATCAATGACAAAGGCTCTAAATGGATTAGTGTAGGTGATTATTGCCATTGTCACCAGTCAATAGCTTTTGGGTACGTGTTGTGTGGTGTCACCCGAGAGTGTATGGCGTGTATGAGTGTGTGTACATGAGTGAGTGTGTTTAGACTTCTATGTTAATACCTAATGAAAACCACATCCTTGTAAGAGATTTGAAGTCTCTGCCCCACCTGACAGAGTGAGATGGTGTAAAAAAAACAACCTGAAAGAAGACACACAAACAAGGGATGGTGATGCAGTGACATCAGTGAGGAGGAGAGGCAAGCGAGGGGTGTGTGTGTGTGTTCAGAGCGATTCACACCACAAACAGTATTAGAGACCCTCCCTGCAGAGAGTGAAGGAAATTGCCCAGAATTAAGATGGACCGGAAGGGTAAGATGGTGATAGTGGCCTTAAGAGGAGGGGTGGGGGCTGCACTCTGCAAAAGGCAGGGAGTCTTGGCCACAGATCAGTCAGCCAAGAGGACGGGTGTTGGACAGGACACAAGAGGGAGCCTGGGGAGATGGGTAAAAGATGCAGGCAGGGAAAGAGACCGGGAGAAGGAGAGAGACAGATGGATCGAGGTGTGAGGGAGGCAGCAGGGTATTGACAGGGGAGGAATTGTGTTGCAAGAGCTCACTGCCAAAAATATGTTTGCATCATCCAGCTAGAGCAAGAGGAAGAAAGAGGGTGAGAGAGCATAGCAGTGGGCAAAACACTGAGCTACGTATTTGTAGGAATGACGGGGGAGGGGGGGTGTCAGTGAAGGGTTAGAGAGTCAACTATAAATAGCAAGACCCCTAAGGTGATGATTTTCCTTTGGTTTTAGAGCACAGCATAATACACAAAATAGTGAGGTGGGGTGAAATTTTGAAGTGCCTCTGAATATGATGGTCATATAAAAGAGGCAAGCACTGCACAGTGTCTGTGCTGTTATATGTGTACTCACCTACAGCAAATCATGTACTGCCAAATGTGTTTCCCAACACTGTGTCCTGGGATGTTGTTAATGGTACTGAAAGTCTGTGATTTCAAAGGAGCAGCACACATAAGAGTCATGTCTCAAAGGTTAGGGGATGCACTATCAGCCATATGTCACTGCCACACTCACATTTCAAAATCCTACAGTATCTCTCCCTTCTTTTTGTTTTCTTCCAGGTATTGTTTACTTAGCTGTTATTGCTTCTTCATGCAACTGTCAGAGGACAGACTGCAGTGAGCAGCATTGGGAGGGGGCAGTCTTGTGCTGAGGACTCCTTTTAGCATAAGTTTTCAAGCCAGTGTTACCTATCTGTTTAATTAGCAAACATCATGCCAAGTTTAGAAGTTTACAGAGGGCTACAAGTGAAGCCAGGTCTGCTGGGGGTACCAGGCGCCACAGCGAGCAAGATCAAAAACAACAACAAAAACACAGCCTCGGCATGCTCCTCCTTCAAATGGAGAAATCTCCAGAGTGGGTGAGCTGCGAGTGCACCGTATTACAATATGTTCTTCCCACCCATGCTGATATTTTGCCAAGTAGTCATATTATGCTTCAAGAAAGCAAGACTATGACAAATATGATTTAAAAATGTTTCCACTCTCAGTTCCCACTCCACAAGCACAAGTATTCATAGTTTAGTCTACCACATATAACACTGATGCTGCAGTTGCATCTCATGCGTATGATAATTCACACTGCTCTTTGAGCTAAAGTCAGAGTGAAATGGCAATGCAACTTCATTTTCAAGTGGGTTATGTAAGGGTTTAATATAATTGCTAAAAAGTCAGCATGACCTGGTAAACTTAAAGGTAGAGTCTGGAGGTTTTTGCTCAAAAATAAACCCTACACTTATATAAATGAAACCTGGCTTAATCATGGCCTATGGGCTTCTAGTCCTGTGTGGTGGTGACTGTGTCTGCAGAGCCCACTCCCCCACCTGTATTTTGATCTTTTGCTTTGTTTTGTTGTGAGCATGGACTTTTCTGGCCGGAGAGTCAGCATGTTCTCTCCAGCCAATCACAGAGCAGGTGAAGTTCCAAAAATAATGAGATGAAAGATGTAAAAACGCTCTGTAGAACTGAGGGAAACTACAGAGTTCCTGGTATTTTCTTTGGCTTTGCCTTGAGGAGTAACTTGTTTCCAATCATGTGCTGCCGTTTCTCCTATAATTAATAGAAAAGGCTATTGTTGATCAGCTTCAAGGACTACCACTTGGATTGCTGATTTTCTATATCAGGAGAAGTATGTGTTGCTCCTGGCTAAAATCACTGTATTTCTGTTTTTTTGTGAAGTTGGCTGGGGAATCTTTGTCAGCTGCCAACATAGCACCAGTCAGTGGTGTGTAGCGCTGAAGTGGTACAGCTACATTTAAAAATCAGTAGCTCAAAAAGATCACTATCAAGGTCAGTTATTCCATGTTTTGTATTTTGGGTCAGGCAGAACGATCCTATAAATCGGTTGAGTGCTTTATTGGGGGCTGTAGGACATGAGCTCCTTCAACACCACTCATACCCTGAAGTGTATAAAAATATTTGGAACATTTCCTATTTTAATGTAGCAAGGGAATGAGGTCTACGTTGCTAAAAGCCATCATCTGCTGCTTTACCGCGTTGAAACCCAAAGGTTTAAGTTGCCTCCTGCTCTCTGGTAACCTCAGTTTATTATTCATTATTTATTTCATTTAAATTTTGATCTGTTGAGTAGGTATCATTGTTTCAAAAACTCATTACTGACCTGAAATGTTAAATAAACACTTATAAGCGCTAAGAAATTATTGAAAATATGCCTGGTTAAGCCCAGAGAACATCATTCTCAAAGGCAGTATGGCTTGTGAGGTTTGAGAAACCATGTGCAATTTAGCATGAAGACAATTTCTTATTTCCAACTCCATTTCTCTCTGCCAGCCTAGAGAGGTTGGCTGAAAAGCTCTTGGCACATTGTGATTCTAATGTGTTCACAGGCACAAATGGTTAGTGGGAAAACAATCCTGGCAAAGTTGTGTTAGAGTGTTTGTCAGCCTCCTTCTTTCTATTTTTTCACCACATCATTGTGCAGGTTTTTTCTGTCTTTCTCATTCACTCTTGGTACATTTAGTACATTTCTCCATCCTGCCTTCACACAGTTGTGAGGTGCGCGAACTCCTTTAAAGGGACATGAAGGTTTTGAAAGGATATCAGGTTCCATCAAAACCTTCAACAGCCAACCTTAACTCTGGTGTTAGAGAGGGCAGCACATGCTGATTTTGGCCAGCAGCATCTATACACTACAAAGAATATCCATACTTTCTTAATAAAAAGGCAACATACCAAATGAATAATCCTGTTAGTTCTCATAGCTTTTAAATTTTTGCTGACATTTTAGATATATTGCACTGCCCAGAGATGAGTCAAGCAATCAAACTGTGGCAAATACCAAGCTGTCTTTTCCTTTTGAGAAATGATGTAATGTGGTTAGTCTAAATGCTCTGATGTTGTAGCTATTGTAAAATGACATCCTGTGCATCAGTGTGGCATTTTTTTTTGCATTTTCTAGTCTTAATAGACTATAAGAGACTGGAAGAGGTGAAGAGGTCACCTGTTGTGGCGAGCAGGGAGAAGCACACTGTATGCACTACTAAATGTAATCTCTAGGAGACAGGATTGGGTCTTTTATACTGTACATCAGAAGGTTCACAAACCTTGGGGCACAGACTGGTAGTGAGCTGTGAAAGCTGTTACTGGTCTGATTCACCTTTAAAGCCTGTTAATTATAACTGTGTAACTTCACAGGCTATTTTTATGGTAAATAGCTTGAAGAGGATGCAGTCTGTGCTGTATTGTAGTTCTCATGACTCCCCACCATGCCCCAACAATACAACTAACTGGAGTTTTCATCTTCTTTTATTTAAGTAGGTCATCAGCAGTGTGCAAAATGCACTCTGACAATCAGGGAGTCCCACGCCGTCCGTGCACAGTACCTTGAACCAGCCTTACATTTTAAGTAGATAACACTTCAAAAAATAATGTCCGTCCTATGCTGTGATAGATAATAGACGAAAGGAAATGCACTGAGACGTGCAGATTGCTGAGGCAAAAGCACCCTCCATTAACTTCAGACTAGATCTATTTTCTTTATTCAAGATGATACAAATGTCACTCAATATCCTGGACAGCATCAGATTTATGTTTTCAGTGTTTTCGTGATTTTGACTACTCAAGATCTCTCGGATGTGAGGTATTGATTATGCATGACACAGCATGTGTTGCATTGAGCACAATATAAGGACAAGTGAGTCTTGTCTTAGTTATTTATATCTTAAGTATGTTGAAACGTTTTGCATCTTGTGTACATTTTATTGTGTTTCATTTATATATATTCAAACCTATATTGAGGAGATCTCTCATACACTTATGTAGCTCATAATTTAGATGATGTTTCATTACAGCTCAGTTTCATGTGAGAAGCTTTTGTCTCGTCTCCACATATTTCATATCCAAACAAGAAACAGTTTTTGTGATTGTTAAAATGCAGTCCATTGTAGCCGCAGCAGCCCAAGAAGACATAATTTGGGAATCTGAAATGAAGCCTGAAAGCCAGTCAGTGTGTTGGACTGTCTGGCCAGAGAGCTCTCACACCCTGCTGAGCTCAGTCAACGGACAATTGAACATAGTATGCACCTGTCCTCACACATTGTACACACGCACACACACTCACACACTCACACACTCACACACTCACTCACACACTCACTCACTCACTCACTCACTCACTCACTCACACAAACGCAAGAAAAACAGAACACTTAGACAAGGCAGGGGAAAGAAAAATCGTTGTGCAAACCTCAGATCAAGGTTATGTTCAAGACTCAACAACACTCAAGTTTTATTATTTGGTTTTAAAGTGAAATTTAACACTGAGGGATACACTTGGTGGCCTCATTGTTATTCAAAAACAAATCATTAATTATAATAAAACAAAATCATTAGGAGCTCTGAGTGTCTTACAGGAAGAAGGACAGGAACACACAACACACACCTGGCTGCCGTAGCTGCTGTGTGTAACCCACTGAGCCTCTCTCCTCCTACACAGGGAGATGAGTCAACCTGAGGGTTCTGTCATTGTTCATCCGTCTTGAAATACCTCATAGCTGTTGGGATTTTCTATCCACATTCGTGTTTTTGTGTCATGTTTATGTGAATAAACTGTACACTGAAATAGGAATACTATAGTATATAGTATAGTCAATTATATGTAGCGCCACAGCAAATATATTTGAATATGAAATTTCCTGAGCAAATGAAGTTTGACTTGAAACGACTTGACGGGTGTATCTGTTGCATGAAAAGTTGAGGACTGTCCTGCCTTCATCCCACAGCTCCTCACCAGCAGAATTTCTGAGCTGTCAGATAACAACGCAAGGAAGGTCACGCTTTTATAATGTTACCTGTCAGCCAGCCAATACAGCATCGCCCCGGAAGAAATTTAATTAGCTTGAAACGGCAGCAGAGAGGGAGGCGACATTAAAGGAATTGAACGATAACCAGCTTTTAATCCCGTCCTGGCGAGAGAATAGAAGAAAAGAGGAAAAATCGTTCCCTATCGAACAGTCGTGACTTTGATGGAGGTGGAATTCTTTTAAGGTTATATGCAGCGTAATTAGTAATGTGCATGTGTTTACAAGATAAATAAACCACCCTCACTCGCTTTGATGTGTAATAGAACCTTCCTTAGAAATCACAGGCTGGCAAAGACTGGGCTCGCTGAGACAGCTATTTACACTATATCCTATAGTAAGAAGCCCAGCAGGAAAAGCTTTGTAGTGTTTTCAGCATAGTGGGATGCAATTGTGCGCTTGTATCCATGTTTAAACTCTTTTTATGATCCAATCAGAGACTGAAAGCAGCCCTAGTTAGTGTCCTGCAGTATAAGATTTGGATGGGATTTTCAGGTTTTTTCAAAGGGGACAAAAACAGTGGAGATTATTTATTTTCTCTCCCAGCATTCAAGCAAGGTTGGCCAATTCATAGCACTTTATTGCAGAATGCCGTTGTTGTATTTACTGGGACAATTCTTTTGCCGAAAGACTTGGGCTTGAAGATTGTGATGGAAAACACTCATTCTGCAGTATCCTTGAGTAAGGAACAGAAATCTCGTACCACAGGATTTGCTCTATAGCGGACTACTGACCCTTCAACATAGACACTCTGGGTTAAATCCTTACTTTCTTTTTCATTTGGATTTCAGTAAGTGTAAAAGAAAGTCTAATTTGTGTTGTAGAGTTATGATTTTATACATGGCGTATTTGCTTTTTACCTTATTTTCTGAATTGATGTTTCACAGTTGTTCTTGGGAAAAGCAATCATTGAACTCCACGTAAAAGCTTATTTAGAAAGCCAAGTGTTAGCTATATTACATTCAACAATTAGTAAATAATACCCACAACCTTGATAATGATGCAGCTTAGTTAATAAAATAACTCAGATGAATAGTATTAATAAAGAAAATACTTTACTCTTCATTTGCATCTCATGCCATCATCAGTTTTTACAAGTGACATTATAATTCATCAGCTTCCATCAGTAACTTAGATTAGTGGTAATACAAACAGTTCTATTAAAAACGAGCTATGCAAGTCCGGTTGCTTTTCTGCTGTTTTGCTAACCCTCCTCCCAGCCATGTGCATTTGTTTTCAACGAACCCAGCATAGAAGCAATCCATGGAGGGGTGGATAATGTGTTTTTGTTGTTTTGTTGTTTTTGTTGTCTTGCTGTCCTTTGTGTTTGTTTTTTTATCATATACGCATTACGATGTGTATATTTGTGTAGTCTTCTCTGTCAAACAAGACATTAGGGGTTACGGGGCGCGTTTGTGTTGTGGTGCCGCCGAGACAAGACTCATTTATTAAACCATCACAGTTACTCTCTGTTCAATTAAGGTAAAATTGTAGCATACTTAGGCTAAAAATCCTGCATAGACTTTGCATCTTCTTCTTCTCGTTTTACAGGTGCATGTCTTTGATCAGCACAAATTGCAAAGAGAAAGCACCTTGTAATCAAAGTATGTTAGTTCAGAAAACTACATTTGGTTTTTGAATACATGTTAATTATCAAATAGCAAGCAAAATCTAAATCAGTTACTTACATATATTAACCTTTGGTTTTAAGAAGATGTAACCAGTTTTTGTTGCTGTTGTTTTTAAATAACTGTAAGTGTTAATGTCAGGTTTGTTAATGTTGACATTAAAACTAAATTACTTACATCAATTGTAATTTGCACTAATTGGTGAATGTCGCCAACACACTAAGCTAATACAGTGAGCATGTTATAGCTGCTCATTGTCAATATGTTGAGGATTAAACACAAAGTTTAAGCTGTCTACTAGCATCACTAGATCTAATCTTGTGAACTAGTAAAAGCCAAAACCGGCTGGAAGAGTGTGTTTTCAGCAATTGAGCAGTTTCTACTTGACCATCAACAGCCACGCATTCTACATTGGACACCATCTAGAACCACAAGCCGTACATCTAGCGCAGAGTTTTCACCAGTTCAACAGTCAGTGTGAAGCCTAAGGTGAAATCAATATAAAAATTGTACTTTCCATAGTTGTGTATATGAAGAAATGCAAATTGTATTTCAGAAACAAGTAACCACTCTGGCCAGAGAGCTGGTCTATAGCATAATATCTTTCCCCTTCATGCCTTTTGAGAAAGGAGTAAATGAGTGAGCTGGATGTGGTTTACTGACGTCACATTAGGCTGTTTCTAATCTTCACATTCTCAGACTTGGAGTCTTTTTTATAGTGGAGCAGTTCACGGTTTATTAATTGAACTACAAGAGGGAGTGATACAACTTATTTGAGCACTACAGAAACCACATCACCCACACAGCCTATCTCTGCCTTTGTTCGTCTCTCTGCCTCTCACTATCAGAAGAAACATATTTCTATGTTTTAGCTCCTGTTTTCCGTGTAGCCATTCAGTGCTCCTCTTCTTCTAAAATATTCCCTCTGAAGCACTTAGCCTAATTAGAGATCATTTATTCCCAGAACTAATCAGTCCAAGTGTTTTTGTGTCTTCTAAAATAATAATATGAGAGAAGGCAGTTGTGCTAAGTAAGAGTTCAACAGCCCACGCTGCTTACTTAATTTGACTCGCGTGTTCCCTTTTTTTTCCTCTTTTTTTTTTGAGTGTGTTTGTGGTGTTGATTAATGGTTTGAATATAATATAATGTACTTAAAAAATAAGGCATGTAGGATTCCTCATGTGTGTTTATGTTGTGTAAAGAGACATGGATTGCTGTGTTTGCATGCTGCCTCTCTCCCAGTCTCACTCCTACAATGACTGGTTAGATCGACGTGAGGTTTGTAGGCAAGTGAACTAAACTGAGGCTTAGGAAAAGCTGTTAAGGGCACATAGTTAAAAGGTTTTTTAAAAGGGGATATACAAGAATTATAATGGATTATACTCAATGATTGACTCATTTTTAAACAGTAAGTTTCATATAAAGGACCCCCTATTCTTTTACTCAACTAAAAGATGAATGTAAAATGCATTCTGTTACAACTATGAGTACTTAATTAACATTTTCACTCTACTTTTCAGCCGCAGTTGTGGCAATGGGTGAAAATACATCGCACACACACGCATGCACACACAATAGTCTGGTGGCAAACAGTGTGCAAATGAATTTCACATTACTGTAGGTCACTGAATTCATTTCTGAAATGGCAATTGGTATAATCTCTCAGGGGACTTGTTGTGAGTAGTGGGCCACATTTACCCAGTTACCCTTACGCCCCAGTGTAGATTAAGAAATACATTTTCCCACCTTCATCCCCTTGGACTTCAGATGTTATGGATTGTAGGGTTTTTGTCTGTAGTTAATTTTAACTGGGATGCAGTCCTCCCTCTTATCTTGTCCTTTTTGTTTTATGAAACACTCTCCCCTAGGCTCATTAACGGAAAACTCTGGCTCTTTGCAGCCTTATCCACTGTGATCTGAATGAGAGAACTCAGTCATACAATTCAAAGTCATCCTTGATCAGCAGGCTAGCACTGTACAAAAAACAGTTTAGTTCTCCCAAAATTGAGGTGTCCTGCTACACATTAAAAGGCTTCAAATCATATCAGTGGTTTTCAGAAAGTTTTTATTTTTAGAGAACAAGAGTCAGTACATGGACACAAGACTCTCACTGAAGACGAAGCACATAAAAACAGCTAATTGAATGCATTTGTTCGTGAATACACAATATCACAACTACTGCTGCTGCTGCTATTAGAGCATTAGAGTCTTTGCAGAGCATCCATTCAGGTAACAGCACTGCAACACAACCACAATCAGCACTCTCTCTCCATGTTAAAACGACCTTGCAAAGATGACTCTCCTCTTTAACCCAGAGCTGTGTAGCTAGCTCAGCGCTGTCTCTCCCACACCTTGTCCCCATTGTTGCTGATCTTATCGTTCAGCCTATCAGAGGACTAATGACCCCGGCAATCGTTGCTGACCTGTCGGGGGAAGTGCAGCTGCCAAAGAGAAGGGAGGAGAGTCCATTAAAAGATTAATGTAAGGAAGTGGACACTGTCCTCCTGGACCTGTGGAGCACTACAGCAGGAAGGAGAATTTGATTTATTGCCATCCCCCCTCCTCACTTGCTGAATAGGCAGAGAACGATGAGCAGGGTGAGGTGGCTTGCTTTGTCAAAAACTGACTGCAGGAGTGTTTCTTATAGTTTTAAATCATGCTATAACAACAATATACACCCATGCTGTATCAGTAATTATAGTTTTTAAGGAGTTCTTTGGGAGTAAAGTAAATGCTTCCAGTTTAGGCTGGCATTAGTCAGCAGACACTTAATGAAAAGTCCGCACCAGGTTCTGTCTGTCCAATTAACCTGTGTTTTTAAGGAGGCACACTGAACCTATTCATCATTCAGCGTGTCGCAATTAGGTATTCTGTTACTTTGGCAACCGTTTTTAATATTTATTTGATCAAAGCGAAGATTGACACAGGGCCTGCGACGTACCTCCATTACTCATGCATGTGGCATAATGTTGGCATTTGTGCAGGAAAAAGTTTCCCATATTATGCTTTTAGTAAAGATTTGCTGTCAAGCTTGAGACGCCTCGTTTTCCTGACTCCTTTAGTAAGGGCTTGAACTTTTATAATGGGCATAAACAAAGACTTCTCCTGCACTGCATGAGTACTGAGAGAGTTGGCTCACTGCTGAGAGAGAGACGGCGGAAAAGGAATTCTTCTTCACTTTTGATTATCAGGTTGTTGTGTCTCTGTCTTGTTGGCATCCGATCTCAAGTCCAGGTTATATCTAGCAGTGCATTGCAGCCACATAAAGCGTACCCGCTAGTGTCGACTCAGGTATGTACCCTGCAGCACTCACTCATATGATAAAGGCTGTGGCATTGACAATTTCTCAGTTGAGTCTCTATCAGGTTGACATCCTTGATTAATACCAGCCTCTGAAGCAGGAATCCAGAATGAGAGTAATCCACTTCACAGTCCTCCTCACTTATTCTCCACCTCCAGTTGATCGTATCTAGGTTAAATGTTAATTGGACAAAATCTCAGACCTCTTTTGTTTTAATGGCCGCGCTTCTCATTTTCTCTCTCACTGGTGCAATCGTTACAGAGTTCTAGGAGAGATGGATGTGAATGGTTTTGCAAACACAGCTTGGCTTAGTCTGTGTAGACTGTCCACATTTCACAATGGGCCATAATGGGCTTTCTTGCCACTCGCAGTGTTTGCACCATTAGCCAGTGATGACTTTGCATCTAGGTCTGACGGAGATGACTACGGCTGTCAGATATCAAATAACAATAAATGAGCTAGCGAAGCTAAGTGCTTCCTGGTCAAGAACAGAACTGTTACCTGTTGGAATATGACAATATCTGCCAGCACCTTGTAACACCTAGTAAAGCACTCAATAAGAAAAAGATTTAAACTGATTAGGTTAAAATTCAAAGTCTTGATACATTTCCTGTTGACTTATGAGCAGTGGAAATGAGCTGTAAATATAACAATGTCCCCACAATTCAGTATAATTAGTAAGGTTTCTTTAAAACTGCATCCTTGGCATCAGGCAGAAATAGCTGCTGAACAAAAGCAGGATTTAAAGTTAAAGCCTCTTAATGCCTTTTGTTACAGTTGTTTGAGCATTTCAGTCACAAAATCTTTGCACTGTCTCAGGGACTATGATAGTTTCATATAAAGTAAGTCAGGTGGAAACTTTCTAAAATGACTCAAGCCTTGCAGAGATACAATTTGTGTATGTCACTGATCAGTCAGTTATGGCGACACAAACAAGTTTGAGAGGCAAAATTGATGTGTTTTCAATTACAATAGCACAAGAAAAAGACCCAGATAGTAGCTAATCTCATATTACAGTATGACAGTATCAAACTGATGCACAATGACAAATTAATTTCATATTGGTTATGTGGTGTCAGGCCCTATACAGAGACAGCCCTGTCATAATATTTCAAATCGAGACAGAGGGGTCAACTCATTACACAAAAATGAAAATCATCAGCACAAATGTCATTTTCTTTTTGTCTTTCCATCTCAAACATACTGCCAGACTGCATAGCCATCACCTGAGGGACGACGTCTCAGTGTCAGGATGATATACAACAAAGCAAGCAGCTGATGTTTGTGATTCTTGCTGCCAAATTATTCTCTCAACTTTTCTGCACTAAGTACTGAAGATCAGAGTGTAGACAGTTGCATAAGACCTTTTCCCGATGTTCGCTCAGAGCCTGTTTTTTTGTCTGTAACGCTTCTTTAAAAAAAATCCCTGCAGTCACAAAGGAAAGCAAAAGCAGGGAGGAATGTCAGACATAATGCGTCAGATCAATATGTTCAGTTTGGCAGTCTTGTAATGTATTCCACACAAAAATGTACTTTTGAGTACAAAAGAATCTAAACATCCAAACAAACATGCAGCTCAACACCAGTGGATAAACTGAGTAAAGTTTAGACACTAATGTGTTTTTCTTTTTTGTTTGTTTTATTTTCCCGGCTGTAAAAACTAGACTACTGTAATCTGTGTCTGGTATTTAAGAGCCTCTTTTAAAGTCTTCACTGGGACTTTGGGAGCTGTGTCAATGCTCCTCAATGACAAGTCTAAAGTGCCTTTCCAGTGATGTAGCATTGCTTTTCATACAAGTCTACAGAATCAAAAGTGACAGAATAAAAAAAAGAAATGATCAAAACTGACGCAGCAGATACTGATATATCCCAAATTTTAGTCCCTTGCATTGCTTAAGTAAAAAAAAAAAAAAAAGAAAGACAGAAGGAAGAAAAAGATTCTACAATTCCCATAATGCAATGCAGTAGCTCAACTCAGCCTCAGGACATATTCAGCTCTTTTCATAGGTTGAGTGGTGCTCCTCATGATAAGTAAACTTATGTCTATGGGTAGAACCAGTGGAGTGCCCCTGTAGGATTTCCAAAAAGCATTTTTTATTTCAGTTTTTCAAAAGCGATATTCAGTCTAACAGTCACATTTGAACAGAAGGGGGAAAGAAACTTGGCTGGAGAAAGAGAGCTGTTTATTCGAATAGGAGGACGGACACAGAAAAAGGAGAGATGGTTAGAGGAAAAAGGCAGAGGGGTAAAGGATTCAGTCGTTCTGGAATGTGGTCAAAAGCACTAAAAGCTTTATGCTTTAACAGGATTGTTAGACAAGATACCTCAAGCCTGACTGGCTCATGTTGCTCAGAGCATAATGATTGGTCGGTGTGGTATTTTTTATGCAGCATGGGTAATTAAATCGGTGGTTACTGTTCTGGAATCGATAAGAGCCCAGTGACATGAAGTATTACCACTGAACCACTGTGTGTGTGTGTGTGTCCGTCAATGCAGGTGGGGGACAAAGTGAGAGTCAGAGAGTGGGACAGAGGGAGAGAGAGAGAGAGAGAGAGAGAGAGAGGCAGGGAGCGAGGGACAGAGTGGGCAGCACAAATTGCAAGCTAAATTTTTATTATGACAGATGAGATGGGTTATTGGAATCCAGGCAAGGCTCTTTGACTGTAGATGCCATTACAGGACACGGCTGCTTTAAATCTGGGTCACCTATCGACTTAACCTCGCATTGGGCATCAGCAGGGCCTCATTGCTGTGTAATTATGCCTGGAATAAATAGGGCATTTGGCTTGTGGCACTACACCACATAGCAGCTGGTGTAATGGACAGTGTGGAATTCATTTGTTCTCCTCTGTTCTTTCCAAATCCCTCCTCTCAACCTCTATTAACTCTCTACATTTTTCATTTCTTCCTCTGAGCCCCCTTCTACCCTTTGGTTTTCCTACCATCATTGTTTCGGTCCTTTTTTGTGCCCTGCTTTATCTTATTCCCTGCTGTCCTTGAGCCGAGGGAAGTGGCGGGGGGTGGTGGGGACATATGAGCCTCAGAAGGAATACACCATTAAGAGGGAGTTGTTAGCAAAACACTCTGTGAAGTGTGAGGCAGGGAGGAATTAAAGGCAAATTGCAAAATGCGAATTCAACCTCTGCAGCCCAATCAGGGAGCATACATATTCTCTCTGCACTGAAATCCAAAGCTTCCTTATCATCCACAGCCTACTGTTGTTGGGGGTTTTGAAGATATTTTGGGTGGCCATTTGGCTTCATAATGCCTGCTCCAACCAGATCTGAGTGTAGCACATTATTGCCTGCAGAAATGATCTCTGGTGCTTTGGCCACACAGCAGCTCAAAGAAACTAAAGGCCCCTAAGCTACTATCATGGTGCGCTTATACTCCTGGGAGTGTCTATACTCCTTTTCTGTGTGTGTGTGTGTGTGTTTTGCTGTGAGGTGACCAGCTCAGTAATTGGTCCTAGAGGCTTTTACCTGGCGGCGATGACTGGACATGTTGGTGCTTCTTTCTTTTTTTCCTCTCTTCAACTCCACATGGCCTCATTGGCCATTTAGAGCTCATTACTAATACTTCTATAAGATGTTTCAACTGTCATGTAAGAGGAGGAAGGGGGAATATATTTTTTTCACTTTATTATATGCCAGACATTTGTTAGAAGTATTCAAGCTATTTTCATATGTATCACAAAGAGAGCAGACGCTTGTCCCTTTGCCTTCATTAGAGTGAATTCTGTACAACTTTGCTTTCATTAAAAACAACAGGGGTCCGGTCCCTGCTTCTGCATTCATTGCTTTATTCTTTACTAATTAATTTGAAGAGGTCCAGATTAAAATAATAGAACTTTCAGAAAATACATTGTCTTGAGCTTATAGGAATTCAGTGCAACTGTTTGAACAACGTATAACAGGGCTGTTCAATAATTAAACACTTTTGAGTCACTCTGAGAATGACTTGTTCCAAAGCATATGTTGTTTTTTTGTTGTTAGTGTTGTTCAGAAGAATACTTCTTTTGTATTTAGCACAGATGTCCTGTTGGACTGGGTTAAGTTTGGTCAACTCCATTAAGTGAAACAATTAAGATACATTCCCAAGGTCAGTTTCTTTTGTAAATACTTGAGTAAAATTCAACTGAGATAACCATTCTTGGTAGATGTTTTCTTTTTCTTTCTTTTTATTCTTACCTCTCTGACTTGTACCACTACTAGTATAGTACTGAGTATGATCGCTGACATCACACACCAACCAGAGAATGTGAAAACATATTCATCTCTACTGATTACAGGTAAATAGTTGGGTGTCAGCAAACACATATATCCCTGAACCACATCTGTACTATCCAATTATACCAGTCCTCATAGAAATCTGTTTGCAGAATTGTCAGCAAAATAGTATTTCACTGTCAATAAAAGTGGCTGTTACAGTGCTGTCACACGATCAAGTGACAGAAGGTTGGTGACCTAGTAAAACAATTTCCTTTTGTTATTCATGCCTAATATGAAATGTTTACACAGCAACCCACACTTTCCTGACCATGCTCAAATGATCTTTTCAAATTAAGATAAGCAGAATACAATGAATATGCTCTCGGCCCCTTCATCCATAAACTATCACTAATACAGTACCTACAATGTTTTTACGGCTTTGTATTTTCTCCTCTTGTTGGTATGGAAGTTGTGACAGCAGGGCTATACAAGCTTATCTTCACCATGATAACGTTACATTGCACCTATGCTGACAGGCCAGATGTTGTGGAAAAACAACAAAGGCATTGTCAGAACACAGATGTCTCCTGGTGCAATAATGAAGAACTTCACACTCTTCAGATTTGTCATTTGCAACTACGTATGAAAAATTAAGATACTGTTTTCCTGACAAGTGACATCTTGTGGTCACCAGAATTTACATGTCAAAGCAAGGAAAAAGCATGAATGTAATTAATAGAAGTAGACTGTCATGGTAATAGCAGTAGATTGCTTTCCTTTTAGGTGAACCAGGTCTGGGGTTTAGTTTGGCACATACTAGCTTTCTAGAAATTCTTCCTGGGACACATATTTAAAGAAGCTATCATTGATGATGATGCTGTTATTTTCTGCTGCTGCTTTGGAATTCAGTGTAAAAAGAGTGTTTTTAGAAGACGGGGAGAATTTGTGCTAAGCAACATTTTTGGCAATCTCTGTTTAGTTGACTGATACATCACTTTGGCCCAAACTGAAATATCTCAACAATTATTTGATAGAGTTCCATTAAATTTGGTGTCTATATTGCCTTCGATTGCCTGGCTTTTCCTCCAGTGCCAACATGAGATTGAGATATTGAGTTTGGAGAGAAATGTCTCTTTTTGGATGTGGATACTATCTTTCACCATCATTATGCCAAATGTTAACATGTCCAGGATGCTGGTTAATTACCAAATAACTGTCAAAGTGTTTTTTTTTTGGTCATTAGCAACTGTTTACTTTGTAACACCCTTAGATGGTGACAATGGTAGGCGTTATACAAGCCAGACATAAGCATGATAGCCCTGACATTTTGAACAAATGGTGTGTTTACATGCTAGCATGGCTCTTTGTCTTGTTTAACAAGGCTTCTTAAGTTTTTTCCAACCCCAACTCAGAGGGTTTAGTTGCCTAAATTCAACATTAACCATAGAAGTGGGGGATCAGAGTGCTCATGATTCATCACTCTAATGGGCATGTAGAAGTTTCTAGACAGAACTCCTCTACTTTACAAGGTTTTTTTTATATGTCTCATGATAGATGACTAAAAAGATTTTAAATTCGTTTTTTCTTCTGTGCAAGACAAGTAATCACCAGAATAATCCTTGACCAAAAAAAGAAACTCTATATTTTTTTTGCATTACTTTTTTTTAAGGATCCATCTGTATCAAGGTCATTACTGTCCAGATTTCTATTCCAGCACTTTCCTCTCCTGCTCAGAGGGCCCGTTTTCTGTCAGCACTAAACAGGTTGTTCTGGTCTACTCTCCTCTGTCTGACAGGCAGGCAGCTAAAAGCTCATTTTGGGTACAACGAGTCAGAACACATGGAACCTGTGGAAGAAACTCTGAGTGCTCATCTCAGGCTGACAGCAGGCAGTCCCTAAAGCATTACTGTAGTTGGCCGTGACTGATTTCTCTGAGGCAGGCAGAGCCACGGGAGGCTAAATGTTCTGCTTTGGCTCGTCCGTTTTGATTTGCTCTTGATGTACGGCTGTTTGACATTATGTCCTTTGGATGTGCTCTTTTTGTATCCGTGTCATTTGCAGCAGTTGTTTACACCTCTAAAAGGCAGATAAGGCAGGACAGCACAGGTGACCGGGGTGTGCTTTTTAGATGACCTTTCTCGGACTATTTTTCACTACAGTGAAAAAGATTGCATCTCAATTGTAGTCAGAGATAATATTCCACAAAGTGCGCTAACCAAAAAAAATCAGCTGCATTTTAGGCTTTTAAAACATAGATGATGTGTCTGTCCTCTAAAAGCACATGAAATGTTTATCTGTGCGAGTGCAGGTGTCACCTGTTCAGCAGATGGTGGACTGATTCATGCAGAGAACAGCTGCACAAATCAATCTGAATGCAGGGAAAGTATTTATTATATTTATCCCTTCAAAGACTCAGATTATTAATAGCTTTTTTTCTCTTTGAAAATGATCTCTCATGTTGACAGTGGCAGCACAAGGAATGTCTTTTTTCAGTGTGCACAAATGTAAAAGGTTGTGGTGTAGAAATAAAGCATTTTATTTACTGTATTGTCAGTTTGAGCTATAGGAGGATGTTTACAGTGACAGCCTGCCAATAAGGGAATAGACATTCAGGCTTAGAGTAAGAATAACTAGTGCTGGAGACCCATATGGTGTGTACACTACAGAACAGTTGCCAAGGCGACGTTATCACCCATTATCCATCATTGGAAGCAACAAATCCAGGCGCTGTTATTTATTCTGTTGTTTTCTCAGAAATGGAGGTGACAGAGTGATGGCGAAGAGAGTACATTATTGATCAACACAAGACCAGCCGTGTCCCCTTGTTCGCTCTCTGATGGCAATCCCGCAGGCCTTCCACCGAGCAGAGTGGTGGGCTTGGGCTATCTTGTTCAACAGTGGTTTATGGGGCCTGTCACCGGGATGTGAGGGAGCATGTAGCACAAAGCGAAGCTGTGCCAAGAGACTCCCCAGGGAGGGAGGGAGATGTGGGGGTGGGGTCAGAGGTCGCAGGCTGTGAGTACAACAATTTAAAGCTAAGATTCTTGGAAGGAAGAAGGAGAATGGTAAAGTTGTGCTGTGTGTGTGCATGTGTGGGCGTGTGTGTTCGTGTGTGTGTGTAACATAGACAATACAGTACTGCCACATATTGATTCTTTGATCACAAGATGAAAAGGAAATCAGAGGCATTTGATCCTCTTAAATCTTCATAGTTGTTCAAAGTCTATAAGACATTGTTGCATTACAATATACATGCCATTGCACATTGTTCTGTACACTTGTGACAGCTGTTTGTGTAATTCGACACAAGGAAAAAAGCTACAATACGCTTTGGGTGGGCGAAAAAACTGTGTCCGCCAGGTAGAGCAGGATATTATCAGCATAGTGATTACAAGAAACAGTCTCTCAAAGTGAAAGGGATATTCAGCAGCATATTGACAACAACGCTTGCTTTGAAATGGCAGCCACAGCCCACAACAACGACTGAAGCTTCCGTGCTTACAATTTTTCGCTTACAACAATTTTAACCAGAAAAATAAAGTAAAATATGAACAATAGCTGCAGAACCATTTAAGTTTTTATTTCATTACAGCAGACATGAATAATTCAAGTTGTT
>OMNW01034933.1:22984-34004 GCA_900303245.1 Selene dorsalis | reverse complement strand
TTCCATCTCTCCATCAGTTTGGGGGTTCTTGGCCTTGAAAACATTGAAGACCTCAGCTGAAGGTTAGCTGTTAGTACATAGAACATTTGTGAGTATCACACAACAGCTTACTCCCCATTCCCTGTACCAACTCTGGTCATCACATCAGTGGAGCCTGGACGAGACGCAAAGAATCTTACCTCCAACAGACACCCAAATTCATCAGTGATTCACAAGATCAATCACCACTGTGTTACCTAATTCTGCAATCAGTGACTTACAAGAAACTTATTTAAATGGAAATCTTGGAGCTTGTACCACCTTGTAGGTATCATTACAAACTTAACTGACTTCAGCTGTAATGAAGTTCTGTAACAAAGTGGCTATAAATCTCCAAAACAAAGCAAACTAAGCCAACATAAGACATAACACAAGAATCCAGCAGTGCAGCTTACTGAAGTTGTGTAACACTGGAAAGCAGCCCACGACTACACAGCTATTCAGCAATTTGTCTTTGTTTTTATTCTTTACTTGACCTTTTCTGT
Organism: Selene dorsalis; assembly: GCA_900303245.1. Lineage (NCBI taxonomy): Eukaryota > Metazoa > Chordata > Actinopteri > Carangiformes > Carangidae > Selene > Selene dorsalis. Next base: position 33,480 of record OMNW01034933.1, on the reverse strand, counting down.
CATCTATCAAACAAAAATGTGTTATTTTCACTTACTCTGTGAGTTCCTGAGAGGATTCTTAAGGAACATATACAACATGCTGGTTGTACTGGGCAAAATCACACCTGTTCTGTAGCTACAGTTAAACTATATTTGTGCTGTTTATCTAAAATGGCAAGTAATTAACCACTGACCTGCTGTAATCATGGCTATCAACTGTGTGCACTCTATTTTGTTTTCTGCACCCACAGTAATATAACAGCTCACGCCGACTACAAAGGAAATTAAATATCATGCAATAACTGTTTGGACTAAATACCACTGTAGGTTATGAAAAGAATGCTTAATAATTAGTATATTTTGCCCACACAAACAGAATCTGTACAAATAAACCATGAACACACAATCTGCTGAGATGAATTTAGCAGAGTTTCTGTTTCATCTAACTCTTCTTATAGCCTCATATTATAAAAGCTATGTGTTCTATACCAACACAGTGAACACAAATCCTTGGAAGGTGCTTTTTCCCTCAGATCCACAGCAAACACACTGATGTGTACAGGGCCCACAGCATCTCAGACTGTGTTCTTTGTTTGCTCCATAAACCTGTGTGCTCAATGTGAATGGGGAATATTTGATGGTAAGGGTATGTGAGGTTAATTCATATAGTAAATCTGAGTCAATTTACTAGCAATATATAGTGTTTATACAGGTAAATATCATCACGATCATTTGCATCTGTATCTTTGAGAGTCCTCCTCCTGAATCTTTAGTTTTCCTCTGACCTCAGTCTAAGTGTTTCTCACCTGTAATTGGACAGTTTAGTGGCATGTGACTGTCAGATAGGAAGCATTCTTGTTTTGATGTGGGTAAATATTGACATTTCTAGAATTGAATTCTAAAAAAAAACAAAAAAAAACTCTTCTTAGTATATTGTGCATTACAAAATTATTGTGAGGCGCACAAAAATGTATGCCATATGAAAACGGGAGCATGATACTTGTCAGACATCTCGACCGAGCTGCGGCTCCTCTCCTCCTCTCTCTGATCCACAGGCTTTCAAATATGTATATTTAGGACACTAGTGTGAAAACAACACAAGCTGACAGGGTAATTGAGTAAAATGAGTAAACATTGCTCCACAAACATACATTCAAACACCCATCATGTGTGACCAGTGTAAATTTGTAAGACAGCATGTGTTTAACATGTGATGCATTTCTTCACTTCACAAGTCTGCAGAATAGCAAACACTGTCAAGTGAGTGAGTGAGTGAAAAAGTGAACAATCCACATCATGTATATACTGGAGTTCTGTTGAATCATATCAAATTCAGTTTTGTTTTGTTTTTTTTGTTTTTTGCAGTTCCAATGCAAACTTAAGAAATAAACACCTGAATACCAAAGTATTTGCAGTTCCAACAGAAGTGGTGCATTATCTGAAAGAAGTGCAGGATGCCAGTATTTCAGGCTGTGACTTTATATGTGCATATACCTATATACTAATGGTATATGAAGGTACTAAAGGTAATTACTGAATTTGATTAGCCTTCATGAAATAGCTCTTTCGTTTCTGAACCTACTAAATATAACGTTGGAACACATTAAAGAGCATCTACACAGCACAGTTAACATGAAAAGAAGCTGCATCAAAACATTGGACGTCTCCCTGTCCCCACCACACATTTCTCCCCCACACTAATGAGCCCATTAGCAATTACACATTGAATTATGCTTCTATGGCAACACAGCATGAGCACAACATTTGGGATGAAGAAATTTACACAGCATCTACTCTCAGTGTTGCTTTTTAAATGGCTGGAAAAACCCTTCCCATGATGAATATTTAGATAAATTACAGGTACATGAAACAGTTTTGTCATGAGATTTCAGATCTTATAATATTGCAACCAATAATACAATGAATCTAATACTATCTGGAGAATGGTGAGTCATGCTATTGTAAGATATGAATTAGTGATAGAAGAAAATACATCATACAATACATACATGTGTCAGCTGCAGGTCCTTTGATTTGGATCATATAGGGTCATATTCAGTATAGTAAAGACAAATTTCCATATCTTCTCAGGTTATAAAGCTGCTCTAAATTCTAATACAGTGAAAGTATCAGAGCCTTGACAGAGAGGAATGCACAGAAACTGATGTAGCCCACACACACCAGTGCTTACCACTGCCTCCACATCACTGTTCTATGTGCAGCAATTCTACCCCCTACTATTTCCCATTTACCCCTCTTGTTACAGCTCTTCTTCTGTGGCAATTCATGTTGGAGACATACATCAGTAAACATAGAAGAAGAAGAAGAAATTGCCACCCTTTCAGGAAAGAAAGAAAGAAAGACTAGATGACCATGACGCACCACGATGACGATGATGTGGATTTAACTTTAGTCGTCAGGAATTCTGTAACTTTGTTATGTCACAACAAAGCAGTCATGCTGCCCCAAGCCCTGCTCACCAGGACCCACCATCCAACTTCACAGAAGATGGTTTTTCTGAGGGTTTTACTGAAATCTTTTGTATTTAAATAAATCACTCAGTAAAGCCTCAGCCAATCAGAGGAGAGGACCAAAGCCTCTCTTTTGATTGGCTCACTGACCTGTTACTATGAGAGCTCCAGAAAGAAGAGTGGAGATGTAAAACTACCATCGAGATATTTTTTGGCGTCAAACATATCAAAACTTAATATCTTAAATAACATTGTTTCACTTGTATTTTCCCTGTTTAAAAATATCTATTTTATATTGCAGCAAGATCTGGTTCTGTTTTGTGGTTTAAAGAAGGGACATGTCTTACTAAGTCTTCTGAATTCTGTCACAAATCCATACAAATTCATACAAATGCTTGTTTGACCAATGGGCACTCTGGGCTTTTTTTTGCTTGGCATCCAAAGTCCTGTGGAGGGGCAAGATGAGGTGAATCGTACAGTAACTGTGCACCTTTTGAATGCATTCAGCGCTACACTTGGCTGCACACATGAAAAAACTGATGAAGAATTGCTGAAGAAAGCGAGGAATAAAAAAAAAAAGAGAGCACAGGAGAAGATCAAAAACCTTCTCACTCTCTAACCTCTGCACACATGGTCAGTCACTGCATGAGGTGGACGTGCCTGTCGAACTGTCAGTTTCATAAAGCTACAGAAATAGTCAGACCCTGCTCTACTGTGAGAAACTTGTGGAGGGAGGGAGCTGCGGATGCTGTTGGGTGATTTCATTAGCACTCTGAAGAATACACTGCAGTAATGTGGGTGTAGTACCGCACTGTCATGGTGGATAGGAAGCTATATGGGTGGAAATTAAACTTTCGATTTACTGGTCCTGAACTTTTGGAAGTGACAGAAAGTTTGCAGATCCAGTCAACCAAAAATAAAATTCCCTCTTACGGTTCTCTGTATTCACTCTTATGAAGGGGCTATAGATATGCTGCTACTATAAAAAAAAGAGAGCTGTTGACGCTGTTCAGGCATCTGGTTAGGATCATTAGGAGACAATGAGGGTAGACTAGACCAGGAATACTCTGGGGGGATTTTGTATCTCATCTGACCTGGAATCCACCAGTTTGAGTAAATAGCTAGAGAGAAAATGATCCTCACTACTTTGCATAGTGTGTAATACCTATGGGAATTCCAAGTCTGTGGTCATGGTACTCCATAGGTGGGAACAAGCTGACGACCCAAGTGAAAGACTTGATATGTCAGTGAAGGTGTAAGTTTGATCATGAGCTTGGGTAGAGACTGAAATAGTGGAGAATATATGGTGTTTCGTAAGTCTTAAAAGTTATGTCCTTAAAAAATTGCTGCATGATGTGGTATGAGGCATAGAGCATATCACCAGTGGAAAACTCTTTTGTTCAACACCAGAAACTGTGTTAGCTGGATTGTTGTCAATATCTTGTCTGCAAGACTGACCTGAAAACAGCTACAAGTAAATTGGGAAGCTGATGTTTTTCTGGATAAAAAGGAATATAACCTTTTTCATCTCTCAACAACTAGTTTCAAGGCTTATTATCTACATGGACCAAAAAAAAAGAAAAAGTTTGGTTCCCTGTGTGACAAGGCTGAACTATTCACAATGTCACATTTTGGGGAAGAAATACAGGACCCAAATGCAGACTCCAAAAACAGAGATCCAAGCAACACATAAGACAAAACCAAGGACAGGATATATGGGGGAACATACTGAAGGGACTGACTGGTGAGGAGGACAAGACCAACTGTAAACTGGTGAGTGGAGCAGAAGGGGTATATCGTAGATATATATATAAGAAGACTAGATGACTCACCCAAGGCTGCTGCCCAATGACACAGCATCGCCACATGCGTCAGTCCGCTCGCTCCCTCAGAGCATTATGCCTATGGTACATGTTCTACTAAGACAACCAACTTGCTCAGTTTATGACCGATTTCAGAATGGTTTGTTTTGTTATGAACGTCAGAAATGCAGTTATGATACAGCATACTTAAAATTATGAATAATTTTAATCATGTACTTTTCTATAAAAGTAACTATATAGTAACATAATGCAATAGTTAAAGTAATAGCTTTTTACGGTCAAAATTTCACCGAGTCATGAGTAGTTTTTTTAGTGCAGATGACCGGATCACCCATCTACTACGGCCAGAGTCAGAGAAACTGACGCGATATGGCCGCCTGTGAGTTGCGTCTACACGTAGTCTGATCCAACCCCCTTGTAGTATATAGTCATAGACAAAGGGAAGACAATGAGACACAGGTGCAACACGTTAGGGTGAGGCAGGTGCTGATTGCAGGAGGGAAAACAGAGGAGGGCAAGCACAAGGAGTTTTCGAAATAAAGCAGGAAATCCCAAACTAAAGGGGTTATGACACTTAATGTATATTAAACATATTCAAATCAACACAGTTAACAATAATTCCAAACAACATACTCTGTACAAAACTACTACAAAATAGTGGATAAATACAGTGTATTGGTACAGGATATGTAATAGGCAGTTTATTAGGGACACCTGGCTAAAACTAAGTGAGTCTAAAACAACACTGATAATGTTGCAAGGATTAAGAGCATCACTTGTTTCAGTGTCAGACTCTAACACGGGAGATCACAGTCTTAAAGGGATATTCCAGTGTAAGTTTAACCCATTGTCTAACGCATTGTGAGACTAAGTAGAACACCTCCTCCAGAGATCAAGTTTGCCGACCGTGAACTTCTCTAGTTGTAGTGACTTCAGCACAGACAGCCAGACAGCAAAATACTGCTGTCTTTGTAGCCACGAGACAACCGCCATCAAAAAAGTCACTCATAGCCACAAATAATGGTCAGAACAGCACCATACTTCATCAACAGTACAAACAGGGTCCCAGCACATAATACGAGGCATCAAACACCTGCTAGCTTTGACTGGTTTCTATTGAAAAGAGACGAAAACAGAACTCACCCACTCTCCTCCAGCCACTTGCTAGTTGTGGGAAAGGCCTGACAAGTCAATAGACTGCATCTCTAAAAGAAGTCATTATTGGTGATAGTGAATTTGACCTTTCACTCGTGGTGTCAATTCAGACACTACCTACGGTATCCTGTATGTGTTGTTCTGTACTGCACTAATTACCAATATACTCTGTTGTGTAACTTCCAGGGTTTGGTGGTAGTTTGTTGTTTTTAATAACACTCTATGTGTCTTACTGGACACAGGGCAATACTGTGATGAGAGAAGAAAACCAAATATTTATTTCTATGAAGTGTAGAATATTATTACTGTATTCCACTGAGGAGCGCCTCACTTCTGATTGTTTTCTTCATAAGAAGTGAGACATAAAAATAGCATGTGTCAGGACCAATACAGTGCTTTGAGGATTTTTACTGCAATTTGCTGATGTGGGCGTTGTCAGGAACAAGTTGAGGCTGTTTCACCCTGATCCTACACTGATTGCAAGGCCATCGGGGGAAAATCAGTAAGTGCTCTCCACAGTCTAATCAGGAACAAGCATGGGTTTTTGTTATCCAACTTGACTCAGTAGAGAGGTGCAGCCTAATGAATAAAGGAATGCTCTGACAGCACCTCACAGTGTAATTAAGGCAGGTGTAGCTGTATTATGCAGCTCGGATGTATCAACAATATGAGGACTTGTCTGACTCATCCGTGCTACTTCAGGCTGCCTGGGTGGGAAGATGATGATGTTGATGATGATGCAGTTGTTGGGAGTTATTGTGAATGAGCCCAGGGGCCTATGCAGTGACCTCAATGGAGTTGGGAGTCATGAATGCCAAATAGCTGCTTGAGGAAAAGAGGTGTAAAAAGAAAACCTAAGATTACCCCGTTATGACTTAAAAGTTCACACTGATTTTGATCTGACATAGCTACTGGTCTAATTCATCATCGTTATTTTGATATGTGAATCCTGAAACAACAGTATCATATTGAAACAATGACTGGACCACAACAGCAGAGCCATCCTTGTAATGGCAAATGCCCCCGACTGACTGGCTGACCGACAGATCATGTTTCCACCATTGTTCAACCACATGCAATATGACTGGACTGTGTACAGCAGGATCCATGGACTAAGGCCTACACCTCTTGTCACTGGCAATCATCCAGCTGCTTTGATTCCCGGGCTGATCAGAAGCTGCAAGGAAGTGGAGCACTTCCAATACACTGAGCCTCACCTTCGTTACAGCAAATTAATTATGTATGTTATTATTACTATGGGAGGCAGAGGAATTACCAAACATAAGATACACTGAGCAAATGGAGCAGGACAGAGGGAGGGACAGGTAGAGGTTATCACTTACTCCTACAGAAACTAGCAGATCTGAGCAGCATGCAAACAGGAGAAACACCAGCAACAAGAAATGCATCAGTCCTGCAGCACAATAAATAACAATACATGCCCTGTTAAGAAATTAAAGGTTTATGTCTGTTTTGGAAAAAGGCACTGGCCACTCAAAAAATTCAATATGGCAGCCATTTTTCAAGATGGCTTCCAGGTATTGTACCAATATGTCCAGTATTAGCATGTAATTATCAAAATCAGTTCATTTTGGTCTAAAGTATTTTACGGGTCTCACATTTCATTTTTGTACGTGTTGTTTTTGTTATAACAGCTATGTGAAATGTTGTAGTGAAGATGGCGGGCAAGATTGCCGCCATTATATTATATTATCTATGAAACATAGAAACACAGTTAGAAGACATGTATAGAACCTAATTCTGTACATAGGTTTGTGGGGTTTTAGATTCTAATAGACTTACTAGTTTTCTTGTCAGAGCATAACTTAGTAGGAGGAGAAAAGCTGATTTTCTGCAGACACAGTCACCACCACACAGGACTAGAAGCCCTTAGGTGATGATTAAGCTGGATTTCATTTGTATAAGTCTAGCGTTTATTATTGAGCAAAAACCTCCAGACTCTAGCTACCTTTAAATGCTTAATTTCAAATGATTACAGGGCGTGCTGAGTTAACATGAACAGACACAAGTTTAACACAACAAACAGTGTGACAGAAGTGTCTGAAAAATGGGACTTTTTACTAAAATACTTATATATACTAATAATAATTGTAATATATCAAAAAGAGGAAGTTAGAAAGGAAGACCTACCTTGCATAAGACCTTACTGTGTTCTGCAGCTGAGGAACAGAACGTGGTCTTCTTACAGTCAGTTTCATTGTCTGACAACAGAAACAGAAAAACATGTCAGTAACAACAGCTTCTTTCTAAATTCAGCCATGTTCGAGTTTGAATATGTGAACACAGAAGGGACACAGTGTTGTCAGTTTGCAGGCTCCATGTGAGTTTTCTACTATATCCTGAATTTTGCACATTGACCAGGTGGTCCAGCCATATACTAGGCTTTCATCTAGTCTTGTTTTATTCATGTCCTCCTCCTCAAAACTTAGTACAGCAGTCCTTCCCACTCTCCCTGAAATTTCCAAACGCACTCCTCAGCCTTAGCAATAAAATCACTGACTGATGGCAAAAATAACTTAATCTGCTGCACTGGCAGGCAGATATACGTCTGTTCTGAATCCACCTTGTTTGTTTACCGAGACAGTAACAAACTGTTTCTCCCAGCGTGACCCTGGAGAACAAAATGTCTCACACTAACTGGGAACACACACTGCTTGCTGATAAGGCTTTGGGCCTGTGTGTAAAAACACTCATTACTCTGGTCTATTACTCCTCCAGCTCCAACACGTTATTGCAGATCTTGTGTCATCAGAACAGAACAACAACTGGAAAGTACACAGCATGAACTCAGCAGAGCAAAAGCACACTCACATGGCCCTGCCTGACTAAAGTCTCATGTTTTGGGCTCATTTGTTTCCTTTTTTTGTTTGCTAAATTTTCTAAATACACCAATTTTGTTTCAAGTTCATCTTTTTTGGCCTCTTTATCCTTTACTAAATAGTGTTCAGTGTGATTTTAAAGCTACATTGATGGATTGTTTTGGCCACTGGGGGTCAGAACAACCTCCTGAAATTCAATATTATTGCTTTATTTTTTATAATTATATATATATAAATATATATATATATATATGATGTGCCTTGCAAACGTATTCATACCCCTTGAACTTTTCCACATTTTTTCACGTTACAGCCACAAACTTTAATGTATTTTATTGGGGTTTTACATGATAGACAAACACAAAGTAGCGCACAATTGTGAAGTGGGAGGAAAATGATACATGTACATACGTGTTCAAGATTTTTTACGACCAAAAAATAATTTCTCGCGCAGTCCTGCGCGTCAGATTACGCTGAATGAACATCCTAGATGGCTTTCGTCTTGGATACATGAAGAAGACAAGCGCGGTGGACACAAACTAGTGTTTGGGTAGTAATGGATTCTGCTACGACAACCAAATGACCCATCACCACATAAAGTCCATTGAAAAGCCCTACTAAGAAGGAAACAAAGGTTTTATCAGCAGCATCTTGTCAGTCAAAAAGTAATTACAACCAAAGCCGGGCTGGCACCCGAATAAACGTCATCAGATTCGCGTTTGAGTCATGGAGGCAGCTTCAATTTGAATTGGGACTGAAAACAGATGCTGACGTGGCTCATTTCCTAGTAACCAGGTAAGAAAACATTACAGGTCATGTTCAGAGCTTGATTTGAAAATCATACGAGATCACCGAGGACCCATTACCTGCGAGGTAACAGGTTGGGCTAACGGTTTGTAGTAAAATTAGCCGCTCACACACAGCAATCCCATATCAGAGACAATATTTTTTGTCCCCCAAAATCTTTGCTTTCGCCTGTTCCTTTCAGACTGCATCTCGCTCACCAGACCTTTCTCCAGAAAAGAAAGGTCTGGCTGGACCAACTCAGATTCTGAGATCAGAGGAAAAAAATGCCCTGGCTGTTTGGATTTCTTTCAACCAATCACAATCATTGTGGGCGGTGCCAGAGCAACGGTGCACTTCCAAAATATTGGAAAGGGGTTTTGGTGTAACACGCCCACTAAAAAATCCCCTACAGGCAGAAAAATGGCTACATCACAGCAACATATCACACCTAAAATATTAGTAGAGCACGTTTGTCGAGTCTGCGACATTACTTTTACATATATAAGAAACAAACATGGTATCTTTGCGTCTGTCTCCGGATCTTGCCTGGCGTAGGCTGCAGCTGAGCCCCTGGACTGCAGGCTTCTCACCTGGTCCTCCATAATAATGAGGAGGAAAAAATTGCATTTAATGCCATGTGTAGTGGCAAAACTTTGTTTGGTTTGGATAGCAAATGGCGTAAACATACTCTTTGAATATCTTTACAGTCATCCACCAAAAGAACCGAGCATGCCTTCCTTATCGCAGTCTGCAAAGCTTCATCAAAGGTTGCCATTTTCAGCTTGGAGATCGAACCGTGGTTCCTGTTGTTGTTTCCTTTCTCTGAGGGAAGTGTGAAAACTGCAACAGGAAGGCGGGACTTCCGCTGGGTGGCTTGTTCCAGCCAATGAGAGGCTACTCGCAGCAGTGAATGTCTTACAGCTCAGACTACAGACACTACACACAGCAAGCCGGCTTCCCGGCTGCTTCGTGAGTGTAGGAGATAAGGCTATTCCCTACCGGCCCGGGCCGACTTGTTGATGATACTTACTTGACATGACACTGTTCGCAGTTATAGGCTACCAGTGTTATTCTGCTGAGGCATGTGCAGAGGTCTTGCAGTAAACAGTCATGTGAACAGCGAGTAAAGCATTAACATCAGCTGCACTGCTGTGAAGAGTTCATGTGCACTCCTGCTCCGGCTTGGCTGATGGCTGCAGTTACCCTAACAGCCGCAACTGCCGTCGTGTCAGTATTGAGTCTGATTTCTTGATCCTGGCCCAGGCTCCTTTAAAAGAGCTCAGTGTTTGTCATGATTCACTTTGCATTTGGTGATTTTAACCACTGCTGATATAAAAGTAGAAACTTGTGCAGTTTTAATTGATTTTACAGCGCTAAGTGATCATCTATGATAACTTTGGTAAGATGATCATTAATACAGTAAAGGAGTAGTTCACCTTTAA
>OMNW01034933.1:6580-19069 GCA_900303245.1 Selene dorsalis | reverse complement strand
TAACAGATTCCAGGTACTTCCACCTAATGGAAACCCCAAAAACAGCAAGTGCAGTCGAGCTGGTACCACACAGTGGAAACGCGGCCTACTGGTTTGAGGACAGTTCCATTCCATCTGTGTCGGTGCTCCTGAACATAGACAGCTTAGTGAGACTGTTGGGATGTTCTCATCAGTTCTAATCATTTTGACATGACAATAAGACATTTGTTGTAATGAGTTACTGAGCTGCTGGAGTTGCACAGGTTTTGTATGTAATTTTTTATAACTTATTTTATTCGCTATGTCAAAAGTGAACATCCCTGCTCAGAAAACCTGACATTTTGATATATAACAGGATTACTCAACTTTTGTACTGCTGAACCAGGAGAGCCTTATATCCCCCCACCCTTGGGAGTGCTCCAACTGCAACTTACCAATAAGACTGTCAAAGCAAAAAAAAGCACAGTCTTGCACTTTCACAACCTGGCGGCCAGAATAGTCAATCAGCCACCTGAATGGCATAGTTACTGCAACAATAGTACACTTGAGTTTAAACAAAACAGATTCACACTTAGAACAATTACTCTCATTACACAGTGATGAGGTTTATTATCCAAAAAAAATGCTACGCTGTCTCAGATGAAAAGATTAATGTATAAATACAGTCTCCTGCTCTTTGATGATTTAGGCGGATTTGCATATGACAAAAGAATCACGATGCTTGTCTTGAAAACTGCAGGTGTGAGTAGCACTTGATCTGTTACCAGGAGCAAGGTCAAGAGAACAGCTGTGGTAAAAAAATTAAAAAAAAAGGAAAAACGTAGTAAAACTAGTTCAAAAGGCAGAAACAGTAAGAGGCAGATGAGTAAAAGACAGGGAAATGGTCTTCCTTTTGCACAGCATTGTGGGAAAAGCTACTGAAGAGACCAATGTGATCCATCCAGGTATGGAACTGTGTTGAGTTCTTTGAGCACCAAAATAATAAATCATATAAACTATTACTTATCACTTATTACTTATTTCAATATAACTTGTGTAAAGTAGCAGGTACATGGCATTACTGTTGATTTATTCAGACAGATGTATCGTCTGCATCGCTGACTCCTGGTGGAATATGAATATTTACAGTTGCAATCTAGCTACATCGCAAACTGGCACCAGATAACATTAACATCTGTGTTGTTGCTTTTAGTATCAGTTTCAGTTATGTGCATTAACGCGCATCCAGCACTTCATTAGGAACACCTGTACATCAGGCAATTACCAGCCAATCATGTGGCAGCAATATGATACATACTCTGTAAAGATTAGGAGCTTTCAGTTAATGTTTACATCATAAAAATGTTATCCCAGTGGCTTTTACAGCAGCATGATTAGTTGGTGCCAGATGGGGTAAAACTGCTGATCTCCTGGGATTTTACTCACTCACAAACATCTCGAGAGATTTTACTCAGAGTGCTGTGAAAAACTAAAAACATCCAGTGCGCAGAGGTTCTGTAGAGGGAGAGTAAGGTCAGAGGAGAACTGCCAGACTGGTTGGAGGGTTGGAGCTGACAGAAAGAGCTACAGTAACTTGGATAACCACTCTTTACGACTGCGGTGAGCTGAGAGGCGTCTCAGAATGAACAAGACATTCAGCCTTAAGCACCACGGACTTACAACATTAGAAGACCCGGTCAGGTTCATCTCCTGTCAGCCGATAGTAATGGATGAATGCTGTGGTGGGAACACACACATCAAAACTAGACAGTTGAAGGCTGGAGAAATGTAGTTTGGTCTCATGAATGTGGATTTTTGCTGAAGCAGGAAATTGTAGGGTCAGAAAAAGGTGTCAACAGCGTGAATCCAGCACGCTTTGTGTCAACAATCCAGGCTGCTGTTGGTGGTGGAATGATGTGGGGAACGTTTTCTTGGCACACTTAAGGATTAATATCAATCAATCATCGTTTGAATGCTGCAACCTGAGCTGCCTGAGCATTGTTGCTGACCACGTGCATTTCTTTATGGCTACTATAGAATCCTGCAAGGACGGTGTATTTCCAGATGTTAGCATCACCCTGTAGCTTATTGTTTGTATCTATATATTTTTAGGAGATAAACTAAATCATACAACAAATAAAGGATTCTGAGAGATACATGGTTTTCACAGTAAAATAACCTTAACAAATATTCACAAAATTTTGATAATGACTTTTGAAACCTAATTTACTGGGAGTAAAAACTAATGATTGGGTATAAACTGTTGCATAAAGGCATAACCTCTTGGGAATTTAGTAAAAATTTGCAAGACTACAGGCGTATAAAGGCAGCAAATATGAACTGATCAGTGCTAACTCCTGTCTCACTTAGCCACTTAACAGCAACTACCTCTCCTTCTATTTCTGCAGGTTCTTTTCTTATACTGAGGCCAGTGTGCTATCCTGCTGATGGTACAACTGATAGATTAAAGGGGAAATATGCTGCTTTTCTGCTGTTTTGCTAACCCTCCTCCTGGCCATGTGCATTTGTTTTAAAGAAAGCTGGCAAGAAAGCAATCCATGGAGCGGTGGATAACATTATTTATTACGGGTTTTGGGGCGTTTTACGATCTTGCAAGGTTGGATTTTGGCCAAGAGACGCTATGTGGAAGGCAGAGAGCCTCCATTCTCCCTGTAACAAGTTACAAGTCATTTAATTACCATCACAATTACCCTGAAGCTTTTTAATGAAGATACAAATGTAACATACTTAATGTGAAAATCCTGCATAGTTCCTCTTTAAGTAAACGCTATAATGCTGACCAGGTAGAAGAAGCAAAACTACAAATAGTTAAGTGAAAAAACAACATTATGTTTTATTTACTCTACCACTGGAATGAAACTTATTGTCACTAGAATGCATTTTGTTTGCCCCATTACCTCCCAGGTCATGTGTCTGTAGAGATAGAACCTCCATCCACAATAAAATAATCATAACTGTCTGAATTTTTGATGAGTATTCATGACACAGGAAAGACTGTTTTTATACCAAAACTCTTAATCTTTTGTAAATGCAAACCAAAATATGATTTTTAGAAAAATGTCCTGCTTGGTTCATATAGATTGGCTGCCATTATGAAATGTTTTTTTATAATTCAGGAGATAAAAAAGACAAAAAATTATGAAAATCATCATCACAACAAATAAACATTATGTTGAAATATGAATAATCAATTAAGGATGTTTCTGGCAGGCTTCATCATTTCAGATGTCAAGTTGAAAATAGAGATCTTCTTCATGAAACCTAAATGCAACTGGACATTTGGGTGCTTTAGGGCTGCTGTGTGTGTGTGTGTGTGTGTGTGTGTAACACCAAGTAGAAAGACCCCAGTCATATCAAAAGTAATGTGATGAAATCTTAATATGAAAGAAAGACAGTACATGTATATGCACTGATTCATAACTGTGTCATTAAAGGCAACACAGAGAACAGAGCTAAGCACAGCCATCAATGCCATTAGTCACCTATTAGCCTATTGTGGTGATTATGGTTTCCTCTGAATACATTTGGTACAACAGAAATTTTGGTAGCACCTTTGTTGTCCCCTGCAGCAACTAATTTCTCTGTTTATCACCCCCCAGTGAAAAGACATATCCACCCTTGAATTTAGTATCATATCATGACTACTACCAGAGGGATAATGCACTGTCACTGACTCACATCAAGTGGGTGCAGCGTACTTAGTGGCCTCCTCCAACACCTTAGGCTGTGGTAGAGCTGGGGTTGGCAGCATCAGTGTGCAGCTGACAGATCTGCAGAGATGATGTGATGCAGTCATTTCAACATGGAGCAGACCCTCAGAGCAGACCCTCTTCATATTATGGACTCAACATCATGACGAGTGTTCCTAATAAGGTGTCCAGTGAATGTAGCCTGATAATGGTAACACCAGTACCACTGATCCAACAGCAAACCATTCAGTTTGTCTCAGTATGTTGAACTTCAGCCTGGAATCCTGCCACTGTTGTGAAGGGGACTGCCACATTACCCTTTAATATACAGTAGTCAGATGGTCCCTGTAGCATGAAGCAGCATTTTATATATACAACCAAATTTGTACTAAAGCATAGATTGAAGCACTGACATGTGCTTATACATGCTAGACCTGACTTATCAAAGGGAGTAAAGACACCCTGGAGGTTTGTGTGGCTTAAATTTTGCATAAACCTATTTCAGATGATATTGGCTTTGACTAGATAGTTTTCCTCTTGTTGCTGTGGCCCAGTGGCAACTTAGCAAGACATGGGCCAAATCTTCCTAATGTCAAATGTCATGGAATTTGCATCTCAGAAAAGAAATGGTTCACATCAACTCAACTTCAGCAATACTGAAAGCATATAGAAATACTTTATCCTCTCCCACTACAGACGAGTTTGGACAGAAAAGAGAGAAAAGAGATTGATGGTGGTGGACAGCACCTGTTTGCATTGTATTTGACAACGAGGCAGGTTCACGGGGCTTTGAAAATTGCTTGCACCCTTGCACCGCTAAAAATGAGTCACCTGCTGAGCCACAAAAATATATATAAAAACAGTGGTTGGTTTGACTTCCATTTATGTAACAGGAGAGCAAATACATTTCTATGCATCTGTTTCAGGGATATTTAGCAAGTGAACGCACCTCCACAGTGCTGCTGTTAGTTTGGCATTTTATCAGTGTTGAGGTTAATGAGAGTCTAAAACATCTCTCTTGGCACAGGCCCACAGTGTGCACTGAAAGTTGTACAATAATTGAAAAAATACATTGAATGAAGATTCATATTGCAATATAAAATGCGGTTATGGCAGTAATAAATAATAAATGCATTAATTTATTGTAATTACAGTGATAGTGTGAGGGTAAAACCTTTTACCTCAGCTAATGGTCTGAGTAGAACATTAAAAAACGAGGTGTTTTAAATGTCAGCAGTGATTGTGTTGTATCAGCTGAGCCAGGATCAGTGGAGATGTGCAGTTTGCATCGCAACCTGGTGTCATGTCCTAGGAGGAACACATAAATAAAAAGTAAACATGGGCCAAGGATGGAGCCCTGAAGCACCTCGCTCTCGATCACTTATCTCCTCCAGATGACCTGACTCCCCCTGTAGCAGTAACAACATCATTAAATGTCCTATATTGGAAACAGAAATGAGATACCCAAAGGCAGATAAAAAAAAGGCAGATGGAGAACTCAGTCTGACATGTTTATCATCCACAATTTTTTCAAACACAATTTAGGAATCCGTAGTTTTATGGCAAATGTAGCCTTGAATTAGAAACACTGTCAGTCACCAGGGTCCAGTGCTTAGATGTACACCATGCTTGATGATCAGAGCTAATGTTTCTCTAAACTAAACTTGCAACTCCTTTAATGACAGAGTCAACAGATGATAAGCAGTAACACTGTTTATCTCTCTGCCACGCAAACTCAAAAAGCCACGGCCACACACACAAACACACACACACACACACAGAGGACAGTGAGCACTATAGCCGTAGGCCCAGATGGTACTCCTTCTCCACCAATGACGATGTTATATAAGTGGATTGAGCCCAGGAGCAGAGGCCTGCATGCCTGCTTTACCAAGCCACAGTGGTTCATGGGATGCTTTCTGTGGAAAAAAAAAAAGGAAAAAGAGAGAAGGAGGGGGAGAACGTATCTGGTGCTTGAGCCTCGAGAGACAGACACATGCAGCTTTAAATAGCTCTAATCCCACCCCCATCCTTGCACATGCATTCGGCCACTTTCCTGCCACTGGGTATCTGACAGAGCACGGTGAGGTATCAGGCATCCACAGCCCTTCTCCGCTCAGCTCTGGCGGGTGTGTGGGTGGTGAGCTGTATCCTGGATGTACGCCTGTCTATGGACATGCACATCTGTGTGTGCACGGTGGTTAGAAGGTGTATTTGTGATGTGAATGCAGAGGCAGTCTCAACACAGAGGCTAGGGTTTTAAAAAAAAGTCAAGGACATATGGCAGGGTTAGATCAGAGTAAGGACACCTTAATGACCTTGGCATGCCGTAAGGCCGATCCTGGCACTGGTTGTGTCCTTGGCTTTTTACAAATACTGTTTATGCAAAATGGCCATTCCAAGATAAAAAAAAAGAAAAAAAAGACAAGGTTACTGGAAAGCCCGGTGTTGCTTTCATGCAAATGACCTTATGTATATCCTGCTCTCCTGCTGAACACAAATACTCTCTACACCATCACTGACGCAACAACGCTGACGTGGGACTGGTGGTTAAATACCATACAAATCAGTGTTTGATCATCCACTCCCCCGTTTCCCTGCCTGCTTTCACCTGCTCATCACACCACCACCACCTCTGTTCTCTCTCTCCTCCCTCTATCTCCTGTTCTTTCATTCATTCATTCCCTCCGAGGCAGCCATCTCCTCCTCTTGTTGTCCCCCTGTCTTTTGTTGCCCTCCACGACAAAGGAGAACACTTGAGGCTGTGATATGTGTTTGTGTGCCTGTGACAATGATGCTTAATTTCCTCCAGACTCACTGCTTGGGTATAATAGCGTGTGTGTGTGTTGTGTGTGTGTGTGTGTGTATGCAGAGTTAATGCACTGCCTCTTTAAGTCAGGAGTGTGACAGCTTGCAGCTATGCTCGATCCTTGCCCCCCTGCCATTACTGAAACCCACTGCTGTTTGCTGCCACACATTGAGACACACACACACACACACACACACTTTGGAAGCATTATCTTACACATAATGGTGCAGTGTGGCACAATGAGAAGGCCCACCAAGAAGGTTTTATTGTGATCACTGTGATCATTGCCACCAGTGGCTTTTTGGAAATCGGTGTTTTTTCAGATACATATAAATAAAACTGGACAGGCTGAATGAAATGAGCTTTTAAATAAACCTTAGTTTGAAATTAATAAATAATACATAGATTTACAACATAATCCCAATCTAGACCCAAACAACACAGAACACAGAGGCAAAGCTCCAAGGATGGAAACACGACTGACTGAAATACAAAGGAAACAGTTTCTGACACATCTGACTCAATCTAAGTGTGTATGATAACCATAATAAATGTTTCTTTTTTCCATCTGCAGATTACCATCTACTTGATATTTGTATAATTAGACGTGAATATACAGTTGTGATAGCAGTGAGTGTTTTGGCCCTCTGCTGCTCTGATCCTGGTGTGACTGGTTCAAGGTGGAAACATTACGCTCCACTTATTTATATCCCAAAACATGAGCAGAACAAGAACAGGAGGGCAAAATAACTCGCATGAGTGCACACACCAAATGCACACACACACGCGCATACTAAACTTATGTTGGGAGTTTGGGAGCATTTGTTGAGGAATAATTCTGCCCCAAGCTTTTTGATCCATGTAAGCAATAGTATATACACCATCATTCCCAGGAACCCTTTGCTAGGCGCCCTGGAGGAGCTGGGAATCAAACCATAGACTTACATTAGTGCGCATTGCATTCTGCATTTCAACTAATGCGTGGAGTCTCTCTAACGGAGGTGAATCCTAAACATTTTGGCATTTTACTGACTGAAGTCTAATCTTTCACTGGTACAACATTTTGCTACAGGTGAATCTCAATAAATGAGAATATCATGAAAAAATGAACTTATTTCAGTAGTTCAATTGAAACAGTGAAACTCATATGTTATTTGGATTCATTACACATTGACTGAAATATTTCATGTCTTTATTTCTTTTAACTGTAATGATTATTGCTTAATGAAAACCCTAAATTCAGTATCTCAGGGAATTAGAATATAGTGAAAAAGTTCACTATTGTAACCTAATTGGTGTCACACTCTAATCAGCTGATTAACTCCAAACACCTGCAGAGGTTTCCTGAGCCTTTAGTCTGGTTCAGTAGCCACACTATCATGACTTCCATCATTGAGATGCACATGCACATACTTAAAGACATACTGCCCAGAGAACAAATAACATTCACTTTGATGATGCCCTGTCTTTTCCTTTAGTGCCATCAGTAGGTTGAGATTTGTGACTGAGTGAAATGTCTTGATTAGATAGGTGCAATGATATTTGGCTCATCTCTTCATTGTGAATTATAATCCCATAGAGGGTGAGTTTTGTACCAATGATTGCTTATTATTAACAGGCTGGTAGAAGAGGCAGGAGATGAGCTGAACAGAGTGGAGAACTGGAGTGGAACTGAGCTTGAGAGATTAAATGTAAGTGCAGAGGCAGGGGAGGGCAGCAGGAGGTCAGAGGGAGTCCAGGGATACAGCACAGAGACGATGGCAGGAGTCAGCCTGATGGGGACTACTGCGCGAAGAGTATTAATAAAAAGCTTCCACTAGAGAACTGCTGAATAACAAGAAGGGCTGGAACCTGAATGTATCACAGAGTTCGGGATCTGACAGTGTTGAGGTGGTTACCAGGTATTGATGGGAGAGCAGGATGATGATAATGAGCAGCTGGTGGGTCTGACCTCCCACTATCTGTCTCCAGTACTGCATTCAAACACACAACAACACAAGAGTACAAAGAAAAAGGAGGAAGTGGTGCCAGACCCCTCCATCTTTCAGTAGGCTCCTCGAAAGCTTCTCTTACAATGCTAATTGGTGACATAGCACACAAACTGAATTTAGCTTCGCCAAACCACATGATTGTCACTTGTTATCCCGATACAAATACAATAATGAAAAAAAAAACATTTATTTTTACTTCTCATACCAAACTGTAACTTTAATTATTTTTGAATGATTTTAATTATTATGTAAGTATTTTTACATGGAAAAAACTTGTAGCAGTGACATGGCCATTACAACCATCATCTCAGCTCACACTGCTACAGTCCTACTGAATGGCTCAGTGGACTCTCAATTCTTCACCCAAAGGCTTCATCCTTCATAGAGCATGTGGACTGGAACAGAGCATTGCTAAATGAGATGGTCCAGCCTACAGAGGAGCGCTTCGCTGCATTTCCGAGTCTACAAAGAGCATGTCTCCCATTGCCCAGCAACCTTAACAGCTGCAGCTCATTTAGGTGATGACTCAGTGGGAATTCTCTGCAGACTAGACATCACATCATCACATTTAAAAACAACTTATGTTATGGAAATGTTATTAAAATTATTTTAATTTACCGTTTTTCCATCAACACCGCGTTTGCGCAATGATCCAAATGGAATAAAATACAACGTGGGATACGTTCCCAGCAGTTGAATCCTTTAAATACAGAAGATGAAGGCTGCATTTGTCAGCAGCATATGAAGGGACAAATATAGTCCTGCTGCTGTGATGCGTTCTGTCTTCAAACACAGCATCTGAAGAATGCAGTTCCTGAACTGACACGCAGTTCATGTTTGAATAGGGAAGTCCAGTGAGCACAGAGAAGATTGTAAACCCCATGATAATTTACCAGACATTTTCTCAATCCAATTTTTCAGAGAAATCTGTGGTTCATAGAATAAAAACACATCAGATGAGTCAGTAACGCCTTCACTCAACCAGGACAAAGTGCTGCTGTCACAGAAGTGGTTCAGCCTGCTGCATATGTGACAGCTTGATTTGGAAAACTGAAAGCCCCATGCTCCCACAAGCTTTTAATGATGTGACATGGTGATATTGCACAGTGCCGACAGAAGCTGGACAAAATTCCTACTGCATCATGTCCAGTTGTGCAGCGCCACATAAAATGGAAAGCACGTAATGGATCAGCAGATTTTGCAGGATGTTGGCAGGAAGTGGAACATGCAGGTGTACATGCAAATGCAGAACATCTAAAACATGGTCACTGGATGACATGTGTGGAGACTTACATGCAAGAAGTGGGATATTTTAAGCTTCCAAGAACTGTGTGCATCATGCATGTAACATGGGGTGATGGTGGCAGATAATGACGACAGTGGGCAAAATCTCTCTACATGTTATGTTATGTGTGTGTGTTTGTGTGTTTGTGTGTTTGTGCGTGCATGCATGGCTGCGCGTGTGTGAAAAAAAAAAGCTCAAGAAAAATGGGAAGTACCAAAGTGTATTCTTTATTTTTGGGGAGTGTGTGTGACCATAGTGTGTGTCACTGTGAGCTCTGTCACAGTGACACAGCTAACAGCTTTCTTCCCTTCAGACTGGACTCTAGTCCCTGTTGCATGTTAAAGTACAGCAGTTCTACTTAGCACACAATGAGCAAATCCAGTGATTATTAGTAGTAAACTTGATTAGTATTAGGGGTCAGGATTCCAATATTCAATCCAACAGCCCTGCACCTATTACAGCTTTCAGTTTTTGTAAACACTGTCAGAGAGGTGTTCAAACAAGAACCACAGGTTACTGATTTATTTGGTGTGACTGCTGTTTTTTTTTTCATTTTACTTTGTTATAGCTGTCACAAGGTCCCATTAAGAAATCAATAATGCATTTTTATGCTTCATCTGAAGTGAACATGTCAGAACAGAAATGTATTTTTCACTGGCACATACACTATGCTTTAAGAAAATGCCACCATAAAAGGAAATATGATACCTATGAATTATAGAATTTGTTATGGCTGCCATTCATCTCCCACTCAACTCATCCCAGATGAGTCAACACTGAATGACACATAGCCTATATGTATCTGCTAATGTAGACTGCTTGCTTTTACCATGGTGAGGCTCCAGAGACAATCTCATACATTTAAGCAATCCAGTAAATTGCAATTAGAGGTACATGAAATGAATCCTCAACCCTAAGTGCACTGAATCATCTCTGTCACTAACCCCATCAATATCTTCTTACTTTGAAGCTGTCACTAGAGACTGAACACACCCTTTTCAGATCAGTCATGATATACTGTACTACATGTACACTATGTTACTCCTGGATAAAAGCTTGATGGAAGACTAAAAGCTACAAAATATATAAAAGATTCAATAGCACTGTGCAGATTGCTGCTTGCGAAGTTATTACCCTTTAAAATAGTGATAATATGAAGCAGGTTTTGCACAAACAGTTGGAGCCAAGGGTTTGGTCCACTTGAGACAGAGATTTGGGGAAGTTACTTCAGAAGTGTAATCAGTTTCATTATTTTACGACATAAGCAGGGTGGTGTTGGGGTGGCTGGCTGACATTGCCAACCCCAGAGCCACAGGCAAGACTACGTATTGCATATTTTATAAAACGCTGAACTGAATTCAACAAAAGTATCCAATTTTAAATCTTCTAAAGTTTAACCTTTACTCGTGTTTAATTATGTAATCAATAACACCAAAGGGGAACTGTAAGTTGCTCTGTGCTCTGATATTAAGTGGGTGCACTTTGAGTTGAGAATTCAAATCAGGATTGCAAATGAAAGTTCTGGGGGGAAAAAAATGGTACATTGACTGTTGATGGAATTATTTCATTAAAACAGAATTGGTTTAGAAAAGGGAGAACAGTTTTAGTCGTGGAAGTCAGTGGATTCATTGTGAAGCATGGGAAAACAGTTGCAGATCATCTTCTCTGGCTGTCATGTTAAGAATCAGGGATTAAAACTGTGCAACAAAAGCAAAGCTGCTGTGTTCACAATACACATGGGTACACATCAGCAGCAACAAAGACTCATCAAACAACGTCAAAGGACGAAAGTAAATGTAATAACACAACTTGCATAATTGTAGAAAAACCACAAGCACATTTGGTGACAAATGGCCCGTACTGAATGACACATAGTACACAATGTACCCTGCATTTCAATATGCATTTAGACATGGTAGAGTTTCCCCTTTTACATTGACCTGGCCTCGTTTTTTGCTTAGTTTTGAATCACATCATGAATAAAGCTTGTGAGTGAACACTGAATCTCTTGCTCTCACCTTCTGTGTGGCGTACACAAACTTTAAATCATATACTCACTGTGATAGGGTGCTAAATGTGATGGCTAAACTACCTACATGAATCAGTCGTGTTTTGTAACACTGTGCCATAAGACACTCGAACAGACCAGATATACCAGACAGACAGAAGATGTAGTCAGGAAGTGGCGAGACGGGTGTGTTGAAACAAGTTGATGCTGGGAAACAGGATGATGAGATGACGTGAATTAAAACACCAAGCATGTATGGGCTTATATAAAATACCAGTAAATTGGTCAGAAATAAAAATAAATAAATCACCATGAGGTCTGGGCAGCATTACTGTGTTTTACTTTTCTTAAAATTTGCAAATGTAATAGTCAATTTAGAAATACAATAGTCAGAACGTCCCCTGATGATGTAACACCATCTATTCATGCCAGATCATTTTGAAAATGGTAAAAACCAACACTCCCTCAATACTTGTGTGTGTATATATGTGTGTGTGTATGTGTGTACTCTATATACTACCTATGTATATCTATATGAATTAACTAACAACCTCTCTTTGCCCCCCTAAACAATCACTGGGTTTCTCTGCTCTTGCCGGCTGCTGTATAATCACCACTCCTCTCTCTCATCCTAATCATCTCATCATGCTGCAGGCAACTAAACACATCCTTTGTTTCGGGTCTTAAAGATGCTGTAAAAAAGCAGACTTTGTTCTATGCTCTTTCCC